>JABASP010000671.1:0-44333 GCA_019776565.1 Sminthurinus signatus
TCTAAACTCTGAGTGAAAAACTATCATTTCCAGCTTTTTCATTCTATAACGCTTCAATCTTCAATCTTCAATCATCAATAAAAAGTTATGATGAACATTCGGAGTTTTTTTCATAAAAGATAGGATATTCTTTACTAAAAATAGTTCATTTTTGTAGATACTTTTTCAACTTTATTTCAGATTTCAGGGAGTTTAAGGGATTTCCATTTTCCATCCTGTTTTTATTAATTACATACTATGCGTGTTCATTTTTTCAACAAGAAAATTTTGAAATTTGGATTGCTGACTAATAATTATGCTCTGTGTACAAAATACAGTTTGTAATTTTCCATTTTCCATAAGCGGAACAATTACTAACAATTAAAGAATTAGCTACAAGTATCTATTCATTCCTCATTTTTGTACACTGTTGTTACTGTTTTGGTACTTATTTACTTACAGTTAAAGTACAGTTGTTCATCAGATAATAACTGATAGCCTATATTCTATATTCTATATCATGTGCTTTCAATTTCCTCTACTTTCTTTCTTTCTTAAAATTCAAAGGATTATCATAATAATTATATCATGTGATGTTCATGAGGGTAAATCCGATTTTATTCTGTACTTTGTACATTGTACCATCTACGTCTGTCTGTTTCAGATTTAGACGAAAGAAATTACGGAGGTCTGAGATGGATTTTATTACTATAAATGTACCATGTACTATTATCTATTGTGCATTATGCACTAGTTTAAAAGCTAATCTAAATCTAAATCCATATCCAAATTCCGGATTAGAGTTTTACCCTAATAATGATCTTGCTCAAAAACATCAACATCAACATTCTTAAAAAATTTCAAGGTAGGAATGAACGTAGTGAACTTAGGCCAAAAACCACAGACTACAGACTACAGAGATATTAGAAAGATTTGGATAACATTCTCATGTGATAATGTATCACTTAGCTAGAGATCTGATAGTCTAATAAATCAGACAAGAACTTTTCTGTGTGGCTTGTGTATTGTGTATGGTATTTTGTATGTATTTTTAGGGCTTAAAGTAGACAGTAGACAGTAAATAGGAAAAGGGCTACTCTTCTATTTTCTTCTTCAACCTTTTGATACATACATATAATGTTTATATAATGTTTCTCTCGAAAGAAAAATAGTTTGAGTGAGTCAATTCAAGACATTCAAGAGTCAAGTTTAGTTCTTTACCGTGGTGGAAAAGCATATCATCCTTTCTTTTTATTTATTTTTTGACTGTTATGAGGTTCTTACAAGTACACATTTATTTTCCATTTTGTAACTTGTATCTCCAATCTTTACTTTCATAATACTTAATACTGAATACTGCAAGCAGAATACAGAGTACACAAATATGCATAATTTGTGTATGTAGTAGAGTCTACATGATAAATTGTATAATTAGATGTGGTAAATCATAAATACGAATTTCAACGTGAGACTTTCTTCCAGATTCTAGATTGCAGTTTGTTTTTTCTATTTTTATTTTGTATTCTATATTTAAATGTATTAGGAATTTAGACATGATTCATCCTGTCTCCAGTCAAACAAACAAATGAATAGGTAGGCTTTGAATAATGAATATGTACAAATTGTTAAAAAATGCTACTTTTTTGTTCATTTAAAAATATGAGCATCTTTTACTTTTAAGTTTTAAGGACTGTTAAATAAAACAGTAAAACAAATGAAAAAGTACATGCTGATTTGTAAGTTGAAGGCATTTGAAATTACTCATGTATGCGCAATGTTTACAAGCTATTTCATATTTCGGGAAATTTCAGATAGAGACGATATCAGTGTCATATTCAGTAGTAAGCTTTATTACTTTTTATATTAATAATCCAAAGTCCTAAGTATGCATAAATATAAGACATGAGTCACTCCAAACTCCAAACAGCCAACAATAAACAATAAGCGGTAGTCCGGCAACCTGTAGTTGTCTTTGAAAATCTCACAGAGACTTGAGACTTGAGATTATACATTATACACTCTTGACTGATGTATAAAACTTGTTGAAATAATCTCATTCCTAAAACCAACGACAATGAGATATCATCATTTGCTATTATATCTATGATTGAATATTAAAATCATAAAGTAATATCTTTTGTCATCTAAATATGCATCATATCTCTGTAGTAGTTCAAACATTGTGTGAAATTCATTCCGATGAGAATATTCTATGAATAGGAAATAGGAAGTGGGTCCATGTAGATATATGCATACATTATATCATATATGTAGATGTATGCACGGACAACGCACAGTAAAGCTTATACAAATACAAATGCGGAGGTTATATGTATTATTTTACATGAAGACTTGTTCTTTCAGAAAATACACAAGTGTGCATGTCAAAGTTTCGTTTTTGTCCATGTTTATAGAAATGTCCGTATTTCAAGTTTTTGAACGGAAATAACCGCAGTATTCACCACACTACTCTTTACCCACTCCGCACTCAAAACACTCGAGACTCAATACTCAAGGCATAATGTAATTTTCAGGTAACTGAGTTTTTGAGTTGTGTATGACACTCCATGCTCTACATGTGTAATGTATAAGTATAATAAGTATGTAAGTATTAAGTATGTGTCGTCTCCATTTCTTATGAAAAGAGACAAAACTTTCTGTGAGCAAGAGAACTGTCGGCTATTCTCTATTCTCTGTTCTGCATGCGAGTAATATATACTGTGTACTGTATAGTGGGTACTTATGATATCAAAATACTATAGATATACCTATTCTGATAGTTCATACTTTATACTTTCTACAACTAAATACTTACTTTGTATGGATATAGCTATATAAAATGGATAAAATCCCTACAAACTACACACTACAAAATGAGCAGCACCCTCAAATGTCAAAAGGCTCATATCAACTATCAACTTTTATCACGTATACATATCCTTATTTATGTTCAATGTTTAAAAATCAGCCTACTGTACATAAAATAATATATATTATATAGGATATAGCATACAGGCATATCGTATATCGTATATTGTATATGCATTTTATAATTTATTGCTCACATTTGTCATCTAACTAGCCGCATGATGTCTCATTATTTCCCCTTGTAAACTAGTAATGTTCATGGTGATAATAATTCCATGAAATGCCAACTACCAACTACCAACCTTTCAGCTTTCAACTTTCAGCTTTCAGTCAGTCAATCCAGTTCAATCCAATGAAATGTGTAATGTGTAAACTTACAAAGTATTCAAAAAATATTAAAACAATAGTCACAGACAGAGGTAGAGGATTTTGAGTTTTTTATCAATTTAAATACAATACAATGAAAGTATCAAACTAATCTATCTATCCATCTAGCTACTAGATACTGCGGTATGAGTTATGATATGAGAAGTATTTGTAAGCTTGAGATTATACACAATTTGGAAAAAAGTAGGCATGAAATTTAAAGTCGTTTAAAGTTCAGAGTACAGAGTACAGAAATGAAGAAAGGACACCTTTGAAATTTACAATACTTTTTTTTCTTGACTTTGACATTAATTTCCGGATAAATATTTCAGAAATCACACATATGTATATTGTATATACATGCACATGAGTATGTAATACTTTGGACGAGTGCTGTGCTACAAAGTATACTATACTAAAGCGGATCATATTACAGGCACAGGCTGAAGAGTGAAGAGGTTGTACTAACAGGCATTATAGTATTATTCTTGTACGTTGTAATTTATCCGTATTCCGTATTTCATATTCCAGATTTACCGTACTCATGACTGTTTATTTATTTTATTTCATATCTTTTTCATGGTTCTAAAAGATTTGACATTTGACATTTCCTCTTACTGCTCACTTGACAATTGACAATTGAGGTTTGAGGTTTTGAGGTGTTTTCATAGTAATCAGAGTAAGAGTATTACATGGGTTTAACTGTAAACGTAAACCTTAAACTCAAACTTAAACTTAACACATTTTTTTCACTGAGCTTCATCATTTCATCGTATTATTAAGGTCCTGTGGTTCAGGTTCTTATCTTAAGCATTGAAACTTTGAAGACTGATGGTCGCACGTGTGAGGATTCAGAAGTCACAAGCTACTTTTAGTAATTCCATTAATAATATACATTATGAATGAGATGAAAGCTTTATTTATGTCTTAAATCCTTACGTGAGACAAAAAGTATTTAAGAAGAGTTTTATCGATATTACAGATCACAGTACATGAGCTAATAAAATAATGGAGGTTAAAAGTAATTGAAAATATGCTTATCAATTTATAACTCATAAGCCCTGATTTTACAGGAAAATCAAAATTGATAATCGATAGCTCACAATTCAGAATATTTATTTAATAGATTTATGAGGATTCAACGGAGCTAAAGTAAACAGTAATTTTCATCTCATTTTTGATATTCTTTTTAATTTTTCCCCGACTTGATTATAAATTGTAAGTAAATGAGATTAAAAGAATTTTAATGATGCTACTACTTGTTTAGAAAAACATGCTTAGTGTTTTTGTATGTATTCTTTTTGTTTTATGTATTTGCACAATGCAATGTACAATTCATAGAATTAGCGTCTTAAAACAATACATATTACATATTACAGATAGTCGGTGTGCATTGTACATTTTATATTTTATATCAAGGCACAAGTACAAGTACAAGGATCCTTTTGTTTTTCCCCTGTATGCAGCATTGAAAGCTGTACACTACATATTAAATTGTACATACATGTGCTTATCAAAGACAAGGAAATTACAAGGTGGCTACTTATGCTTTATGTTTTAGAATAGATAGTTTTATAGTTGTTTGCTACACACTAAACACTCAGCAAAAATGACATGAGACATGAGACATTTGAATATGTGTAGAATGTGGAGAATATATTATTATCTATTGTGTGACTAAGAATGTAAAGTGAGAGAGAGGGGGAAAGAGTTGGATGTTGGACATTGGACACATCAGAACAGGACTTTAATAGGAGCAAACATTAATCATGGGACAAGATGATGTCCATCCTGACACCATCCTCATGCCATACCGTTCACGCATATTAACATATTAACACGCTCAAAAAATGACACGCTCACAAACATAACTAATGGTTTCATTGACCAGACAATCCGACAGCCAAGAGAAAAGAAGAAGAAGAAGAAGAGGAACAAAACTTAAATATGTGTACACTTTAGACTGTACAGCTCTCCATTTAATATATTTAATATTATTATTTTCTTTTTCTTTTCTTTTCTCTTGAATCTTGAATAGGGATATCAAATTCATGTACCTACAAATTACAAATATTTACATACACGTGAACAAGTCTCAAATCTAAAGTGCTCAAAGTTCAACATTCTAGACTCTAGACTCAATTTTTTTATTTCTGTCTCCTGTTCCTTACCTACGTCTTGTGTATTGTACATTGAGAATAGAGAATAGAGGAAAGTATTACTATGATTTAGCTATTGTTCCTGGCTCATGCTTTTGGACTTTGGACAAAAAGGACACAAGACACAAGACAAAACACAAAAGTAAAATATTTTACACAGCACACAGCCATAGACAAAATATTTTGTTGTCTTGAGTCCTGAGTCTTGACCAAGACTCCTCTTTCTCTTCAAAACACTCCAAAGTCACACCAGAACAAAAGGATTTTCACTATAAAGAACATTTGAATATTTTTCAATATTAAATTTTTATTTACTGTCTCTGTTTTGTGTTTTGTTTTGCTCGTGACGCTCCTCTCTAATGAGTATTGTTACTAGTTACTAGCGTGAGACAGATAAACAAAAAAAATGTGGCACAATGCTCGTAGCTTGTAACTTGAAGATTGTAGACACAAGATATAAAATATGCAGGTCCCTTATTTCTTATAAGGAAGACAGATGATACATGATGCATATTTAATATTTAAGGTGCAAGGTGCGCGATGTAAGATTGTATGACAATGGAGACTGAAGATTGAAGGTCACTTGGCCGTACTCCATACTCTGATCATTTGGTCACAGAGCCCTTTTACTCCCAAACAAGTTGATGGTGTAAATAGATTGTACATTGTACATGGATGAAGTATGAAGTCTGCCGTAAATTTGTTATGGTGCACAATCCATTTTAAAATGTACAGTGGAAACTAGAACTCGAGAAAAAAATTTATTCTACATTTTAAAAACAATTCTAAATTCTAGAGAACTTGAGATACTTGAAAATTGAAAATTAAAAAGTATTTTTTAATCTACTTGATGCTCCTTTTTGCACAATTCCGTTGTAATTTTTTATTTTCAACAAGTATGAATAAATGAACTTGTGATTTGCCTTTTTGCCTAAAAAATGAAGAAAAGATTCCTGACATGTCTCAAATTTTACAGAGATATCTAAAGGGTATTTGAAATGTTGGATGTTGTAGTACAACTTTATTTGAAAGAAAAAAAACGCATGTACATCTCCCACGGGACACTTTTCCTAAAAAATAGTAATAAATTGACTAGGAAATATTCTCGTTCACGCTTATTAATGACCATGTAGATGAACTCATTAGACAGAAATGGATCATAAAAGTTTTTAAAGTGAGGCAAAGAGGTCAGTTCTCAAAGACACCGGCAATGTAGTCACTTTGTTCAAGTACAAAAGTACAATCCGAATTTCTCATAAATGTTGTGTTTCATAGCGTCAGGAAATATATGTTCGTTTTACACTGTGCACTGTACACTGTACAATGTACAATGAATAACAGTAACACTACATAAAAGCATCTCTACACTCTACAGTTTTTTGTAGTTTGGAGTGGGTGAACGAGAGAGTAAGTGAGTGAGATTGTCATAAAATAAATCTTCTTGGCGGCTTGCTCGTGAAGGCGGTCCGCCGGCCTCCCTGCCTCCTGGTTAAATATGTAAAGTCCAACATTTAAAGTGTTAATTTTACACAAACATGATGCAGCGTTAGTTAGTTTTAGTTGTTCCGTCATATTACTCATAATATGTTGTATATGTAAGGTTATATCTGTAAGTAATATGTAATATAGTTTTGGAACAATGTATTATGAAAAGATGCGCTATATGATATTATGTGTACATGTGTAATATATGAGTTGGAAAACATTTCATTTAATGAAGAAGAAGGGATCTCCCTCGTAGAAAAAGTGAGAGAAATGGAAAAGGTTGACTTTTAAATATTTTCTTTAATACAGTAATGAGCTAATGTACTGGCATCTTTACATTTTTGGGTGGCTCGTTCAGTTTTGACTTTTTTAGATTTCTCTCCCTTCAAAACTAGCATTTAACTGTTTAGAATGAGCTTTAATGGCTAATTTTCTCATCTTTATTATGTTTCATCTTTTTTATGCTCTTTCGCTCACTTGTTCTGTACTCTGTACTTTTTTTATAAGTATTCACACGATGTTTTAAATGCTCATGTTTGAGGTATGAATTTTCAAGTAAACTCAAACTGTTACGAGTTTAGAGTAAAAAAGTAACTTTGTGTTATCAAAAACCAATGATAATGATAATTTTGTAATTTGGCAGCTAATAAGAAAATAGTTATATTAAATGCTAAACATGTACATTGTACATTGTACATCCTGAAACCTGAAGCTCTTTGAGTTGAGTCTGTTTCTCGTCCTGAGATACTTTTCATTTTATTTTTTTATTTTTTCTTGATTCTTGAATCTTTTGAGTCTTGAGTCTTGAGGAAGCAGAAGACAATGTGCAGTTTTGTGTGTTCAGTTTCTGACATATCTACAAAATACGAGCAAATTAGCGAATGCTTACACACAGTTTTAAAATTAGGGACATTTCATTTTTCAATTGATTCAAACTGCCAAAGAATGCACAGAATACAGAATATAAATGACGGCAGCCGATAGAGCTGACGCTGCTATAATACAACATCTTTTGTAGTTTTTTCCATTCACTTCCACTGCTCCTTTGTCTCTCAGTCAAAAGTCCATGAAGAATCTTGCAGATGTGGGGAATATTTACAATCTACCATATACAGTAGAGAATCAAAGTACAAATTTTCCGTAGGTATACTTGAAACTCATTCTCCTTCTCTAAATGTGATCCTCTCATGTCCCAGGGGAAGGAACCAATTCAATTCAATTTGATTTGACAATGATGAAGAGAGTAATTGATACAGAAGCCACCGCTCAAATCAGAATCAAAATCATTAGCTTTTAGTTCAAATTTCAAATGACATTCATTTCTACACAGGCTACATATCACATATCATTTATGTATATTATTACTTTTGACTTGTGGCTCAAAGATTTCTAGCTACTTGTTCTTTTTTTATTCCTTATTCCTCCTAATTTACCTCCTCAGTATACACAATAAACGTTGAAAGCTCAAAAGAAGAAGATGTCGATATGACAAATGACAAATAGCAAATAGCACAAAGGAAATTGCACGAGCAATGAAGACTTTCTTTGCCAAATTATGAATAATTATTATCAATGATCATAAGATGATTGCCTATTTACGCCTACGTTTGCATTCAACATTCCACAAAGAACACGGAATACAGAATACAAATACAGAGCATTTGGCAAAATAAGTGAAAAATGTTGACTTTTTCTACTGGAATGTCGAATAATAAAGAGTAATGAGTTTTTGTGTTTGTGCATTGTATTTACATTGAAAATGAGTTGCTTCGTATTTCGTATAATTTGCGTAATGATTTTTTCTATTTTTGACTAGCATTTGATTCTTGATTCAGTGTGAATTGTGAATATATAAAACAGAAAATAGATGCCTTTTTCACTTATCCTTCTCATAGCAGACAGCCGATCCTCGGCTATAAATATTTGCCTATCCATTCATTATTTACCTATGTAAATACAGATATTTTCCACAACAAACTCTTGTAAAAATTTTACAAGTTTCTACCCAACATTAAAAATTAAAACATATTACAAATTACAAATACACACGCGTAGAAGTAATAATTTGTTGTAAAAAACATTTTCTGTATATTCTGTATTTAGTATTTATGGTATGACTCAAAGGTAAAGTGAGTAAGTACAAAGTAAGTTGGAAAGCTATAGGAAAATAGTTATTTATTTTGCTTCATGTTTCATGTTTCATGTTCCAAGTTCCAGTGGAATCATAAAATTCTGCTTTCTGCTATCATCATCATCAACATGACATGATAAGTATGAGGATTGAGCATCATGTGATATGAAAAGTTGATGGTGGTACAGATAAATGGGAATAAGGATAAAAGAAGTGGATCGAGCGAAAAAAAATACTCAGATACTCAAGTGATATGTGACTGCACATTGTACATACGTATATATTCATATATGTATATTTGTATGTAGGTAAACTATGTACTGTGTATGATGGTGATGACAGAGGAAGATTGTCTCTGGGGATAAGAAAAGGGAATTATATGAGCATTGAGGCAGAAAATAGCATTGAGCATTGAGAATAGTTTGGCTACAGAGTAAAGAATAAAGAATAGAATACAGACTTTTCATAACCGAATGGAGTGTATCGTTAATAATTTACTTCTCTTGATGGTTCTTCCATTAAAATATAAAAGTCTTTTTTTTTCTTCTCCATCAAGATTTTTACGTTTTGTAAGTACATGCACATTTCATATGTAGAGAAGTATTGAGTATAGAGTATACAGTACAGGGTATCGGGAGGATATTTTGTACATATCTATATTTTACGAATGCGAATGCGATATACCCCTTCTTTCGTTACCATTTACCATGTTACAAATACTAAGTAGTCAGTGGTAAGTAGATACATGAACATGATGGAGATAGTAGATATCTATATTCTATATTTGTGTCTTTTCTACATTAGTGCCTTTACACGACGGCATTTTCCAACATACGATATACATATACGTATGTACATATGTACAATGCCCAAGAATACACTATATATCCCACAACACACCAAAGTTTTAATAGTTTCTATTTTTGTGAATCAAACCTTTCCGTTTGTACATACGAGAAATGTATAATATATACTTACTTAGGTATATGTACGCTTTCCTTTTTTCCCTCTCTCTTTTTGTCAGGAGTATTCATGTATTCTAGAATCTAGATACTATGCACTATAGATAATAGATACTCTCTTTTCTGTATATTACGTACATACTTATGCAAACAAAATATTTATACACATCCCTCATAAAAGTATGACACATAAGTCAGTTTATTTTTCTGCTTGTTTCTAAATTCTAAAGTCTAGAGGCTGGAGTCAGCAGTCTGCCCTTTTTTATTTTTTATGTATCTTTTAGAAAAATGAAAAAGAAACGTTGTGAATAAAAAATGATCTATCTATCTACAATCTGTACAACTTGGAAAATAAAGAATAGAAAGTACAAAGTACAAATAATATTACAAAGTTGTGAAAATTTTTCACTGCCTGTTGCCTATGGTAAAAAATTGTAGTAGCTTTTTTCATGTTAAATTAAATGTCTTTTATCTTTTTTCTTGTTAAACTCAATGTATTTTATCTTTTTTCACTCTCAATTCCTAATGTAATGCGTTTTTAAACTTTGAGTTTTGAGTTCATCTTTGCCATCTACTTTAGGATGATTGTTACCTGAGGCAAAGAGAGAGAGAGAGACAGGAAATTGAAGATTAGATCCTGACTCTACATTCTACATATTTGTTTTTACTACATCTTTTGCAATCTGCATAATATATAGTCTATAGTCTATAGTCTGGCGTGTGGATGATTCGGAAAAGTAAAGCTGATCTCAAGTAAACCCTGATACTACCGATATCGATATCATCCGTACATCGTAAATCGTACATGTATCATTTAAAAAAGTTAACATTAAGAAAATTGCTTGACTTGGACTTTGGAGTTTCTTTGAAGTTTGGAACAAGTAAAAATAAAAGAAATGATGGTGATGAATTTCAAGAATATGAGCTAATTTTTCCATACTTTCAAACTTGTTCTTTTTTTACACTTTGAAACTATGAGTCAAGACTCAAAACCTATAATAATATAGCATACATAAGACATAACAGTATAGTTTAAATAATGTTCCAAAGGAACTATGTAGTACGTAGTACATATTTAGAAAAGGGAGAATGAATAAGGAGACAAAGTCAAAAGACAAAAGTCAAAAGTCAAGTCAACGTTGAATGTTCAACGTTGAGTGTACACTACCACTAATTTAAAATGGGTACATAAAAACTATTATTATGCAAATAGAACTTTTTAAAAATAAACTTGTGTAATGTGTAATGTACCTACATCCTACATGACATGAGTATTTCATTAACCATATAGCTTTTCATATGACTTGGCGTTACATTAGACATTAGACATCACTATTACGCATCGCCTAGTCTCTAGTCTCTATTTTCTGTAACGTACACCTAATATTATATTATTTTTCATATCCTCAAGGCTTGTCTTGACATGTCAAAAAATAAGCCTTTTTCCATTTTCAAGAGAAACATGAACGTTTTAATATTTTTAAAATGTCTCAAACTTTTTCAAAGGACGAGTCAGGTAGGTATTACGAATTTCGATAAGAATGATATTCAATATACCCCTTTTGGTAGTAGTTCGTATATACAGCATACAGTATACGAGTACAATGTACAATGTACATATTGTTGCTTGTTTACAGTTTATTGTGTAAAAAAACACTTGAGTGTTGAATGTAATATTGTTAATTAAATCGTCCCCAATACTTACATACAAAATACAAGATACAAAAGATATACGCATATGCTTCTCTGATCTTTACTCTTTACTATAGGTTTAATCTCTTTCTGCATTTTTACTTTTCAAAATGTCATTCTGTTGAGGATTGTCTTTTGTGAAAATGCCTATATGAAATATTACATACATGTTTATGTCACACTTGCATGTTTTTTTACTGTGTAGACTTTAGACCCAACTATAAAAAGTTAGTTATTGTTTATTCTTAGATATGAACATTGAACATGAATGGAGAAGGGTTCTTCTTGTCTTCTTGTTTTAGTTATGGAAAAGGACAGAAAGAGAGAGACAGAGAGAGAGAAAAGGAAATAAAAATGTTTTCAGGCAGATAGTAGATAGTAGACAGATACATAGACCAGGACCACCTCTTTTTGTCGTCTTGAGGGAATTATATTGGTTTGTGGAGGGTAGTCCGCCTTTTCTTTCAAGTCGTTCTCTCTCTTTTACTCTTCTGTCTTAACTCTTAACTTACAACAACTTGAACGTTGAACATTGAACATTTTCATTAGGTTTTTTTTGTAATATACCCAACGCATTCAACATTTAACATTCAGTCAGCCTTCAGTATAACATCTCAGGTCTCAGGTGATGTTCAAGTGTAACTTTTTTATCCATGTTTGTCAACGTTATAACAATATTCTATATTATTATAGTATGTACTTGACACTTACATATTGCAAACTACATACGTGCACTTTTGACTTTGACTAAAACTTGTGCAAGTTAAAAAAAGAGAGTTGAATGAAGGTTTTCCAGGAACTATAACGATTATTAGTTCAGTCTTCAGTCTTCAGTTTCATTTAATACCACATACAACACACAAGTAAAACAAATACAAGTGTATTTTAACTTTTAACTCCAAACTCTACACTTTTCATTAATACTTTATAGAATATATTATTATTATAATCCTGGTGTTTTGTGTGTTCATACGAGTGGTTAATTATTAATTAACTGTGATTAAAAAATACAAAATCAAACTTGGCAGACTCTGATAAATGAAGTACATAGTCAAAACTCTGAAAAGGTGTAAAATAAAACCAGTAAAATAATCCAATCCAAAAGTTTAAAAGTAAAGTTCCAGTGAAAGTAGAATAAACTAAAATAGTCAGTGCATTTTCAGTTATGAGTTATGAGCTTCATAGCTTTTAAAAGTCAAGTGTGTATCATTTTTTGATTCTTGAACGGTCTATGTGAGTTCTTCTTTTCTCATCATATGGGAAATTCCATATTGAATTTTAATATAATATTTATGAGTTATTTTTTAAGTACGTGTATTTTGTGTGTATAGTGTATACTTAAATATTTTTGAAGTAATGAATTATTATTTTTTTGTACATTTCAGATTCTTCATATTTCATATTGTAGTGACTAATACCAAAGGAAATAAAGAAAACTATTAAAATAGCATGTGTGAAGCTTTCATTGAAGAGGATTTTTCTTCAGTGTGATTGAAAATTGAAAGTTGGAAGAAAATTACAAATTACAAACTACAAAGTGCTATTTAAAAAAAACAAAAGTTTCCTCCATCAAAAATCAAAAAGTAATTCCATAGAAAAGCTCTATATTTTGATTTCGATTCGGACTCCGACTCACCAACTGCTTTATTGAATATTAGTCAAAAGGTGTATAAATAAAAGGATCCATCGTGGATTTCTCACGATCCTTTCCGTCTTGTCCTTCCCACTTCCTTCCTCCTTCGTTTCCCTCCCCCCCGCCATCGAGGGGTTCCTCATCAAGTGGAAATACTCCGGTTGGATTGTCTGGTGCCATGGCTTACCTCAAATCATCTTACCCGGCCATGAACGGCCTTGGATTCACTATGGGAATGACTTCTTCCCCAATGGATTCCGTCACATCCGTCGGATACAACCAAATGGATCACTGTAAGCTTCTCTCTTCTCTCATTTCATATTTCATACTTACGATATATTTAATTCACAACTCTTTTTTTTCCTTCCTCGTCATGAATATAAATTATACATACTCTTTATACAATACATAATATATCATATTTATACATATCAAATCATATGGTAAATGTTTCCGACTTCCGATTTCCACTACTCAAAGCTCAAATGGGTATGAAAAAGTATGTAGGAATAAAAGAAACAAAATACTTGTGGGTAAAATATTCATACATTTTTCTTTTTTCTCTTTATTCTCTTATTTCAGGTGGACCAACTCGAAAAACAAGGTATGTACATATTTTTCTTTTCGTACTTTTAAACATAATTTTTCTTTAATGTTATACTTTATATGCTGTACTTTTCTTTTTTTTTGTGTATAAAATGTCCAATAAAAAATATGGTTGTAATAAAAACAAATTTACATGATCTTTTTCCTCATTAATTTTAGGAGAGAGAGAACAACCTTCTCAAGGCAACAGTTGGATATTTTAGAATCTCTTTTTGGTAAAACCAGATATCCTGACATCTTCATGAGAGAAGAAGTTGCCCTTAAAATCAACTTACCCGAGTCCAGAGTACAAGTAAGTCAACAGTCAATAGTCAATAGTCGTTAGTCACTACCCTTGCTACTTTCTATAACTCCTTCATATTTCCATTTGCATGCATTAGTCATATTTTACTCACCTTTCACATTGATATTTAAAATAGCATTCTTTTTATACTTCCAATGCCAGTGCTCATACTTTGTTTTTAGTATTTAGCTCAGATTCACGCATACTCTCATCTCCTATCTTCTATTAATACTTAATGCTTAATACATGCAGATATTTTAGCACATGAACCATCAACTACTGTAGCTGTATGGCTGTGAAATGGGCAAGCATTTACTATTTACATTTGTATAGTTTCATCTCATTGCTTCCATACACATGCAGATTGGAGACTGTATAAATTTTAGATTTATGAGAGCAGATAGCAGAAAGGTGTACAAAATGTATAAAGCACTGAACACTGAATATCTTTTAATTTGTGTAGAAAAAGAATTACACATGTGATGTGTAGTGAGTAGTGAGAAGTGAGTGAGGGTTGTATCTGCGTTACTGATGTATCTACAATCTACATACTATATACATTGATGCCTGGAGATTATACTCAGTACTCAGTACTCAGTAGAGGAAAAAGTATCTACGTCGAGTATTATCATGTATTATTAATTTCCGATAGGCAGTTAAATACATGTACATTTATATTGAGAATTGAGAATTGAGAGTTGAGAGAGGAAAATGAAAATAGAAAGAGAATGGAGAGAGTGAGAACGGAAGGAAGGAAGGAAAAGAGGAAATGAAGAAAAATAGATATCTACATATGTAGTGGAAGTAGTTGGTTTGATAAGTATAATATAATGTAACATGAATAATATAGCTTATAGCGGAACTTTTAGATATAAGAAATAAGTAACTGATCCGATTTCACGGTGTGATGACAAATTCATGCGCTTGGTCGACCCCCCTCTCATTCACTCATCTCTGCTTGAATTAGTTAAACCACTTTTTTCTCAGGAGAATTGTACTCTCATTCCTTTCAAATTATCAAAATCATCACTATAATACTCATGTAGATGTACAATGTACAATGTACAGTGTATAATGTATAATGTAAATGTACAATGAACATACAGGATCTTGGCGGCACTCTTTTACCAATTGATAATTCCTAATTCATTAAACACTTGAAAGATTCATTATTCAATCATTTTACATTATACTTTATACTTTATAATACAAGCATCTACATCTTTTTGACCATCTACAATCTACAATCTAGATTCTCAACCTCAGCTCTCAGTTCCGTATTCTGTAACATTTATCAATTATTATTATTACAATTATCCTCTTCTTACTCAAATTACTGTTGTAATAAAATTACACGGTTTTTCATTTCCATTTATCATTTATAAATTATAAACACAGTTTCAAATTACAAATTACATATCCGCATTTCTTGAAAATTCAATGTCTAATGTCTCCAGTCTCCAATGTTCAAGATTCAAGATTGTGGATTTAGAAATTCAAAAGAAATAAAAAAAGACTAAAGAAACTAGAAACTAGAGCTTGTTCGAAAATGTAATGTAAAATGTAACATGTAAATACAGTCTAGTGTAGTATTCAAAGAGAGTTTGTAAAAGTTGACTGAAATTTTGTAAAAAGAAGGAACGAGACACTAGATACTAGAAACTAGAAACTAGTTGCGAGATAGAGACAGAGACAGAGATATTGTAAATCGATACTTTGACAAAGTATACACATTATACATGTATAATATTTAGCTTGGAAAGTTGGGAGTCAGAGTACTGAATACTGAATAAAAAGAGTAAAAGAGAGAATAAAATGGAGAAAGAAAGGGAGAGTGTCTAGTTTCTAGTTTCTAGTTTCTAGTGACTATACATTTATATTCATGGACAAATCACACAGATATCTGGTCGTCCTTTTATGTACATAATATAGAATGTAGATGTGGAATGTGTAGTCGTCGTCTTCGTCTTGGGGTAGAATAAATATATTTGAGGAAGACGAGTGAAATATCCAAAAACTCTCCGACTGGGAGTGGGAGAGTGTTGAAAGCAGGGAGTAGAGAGAGTCCATGTACTTTTATGTCCAATCTTCCAATGCTCCAATGTTCATGTTCATGTGCATAAAACTTGGAAGGAGAAACTTTTCCGATAATGTTGTTGTAGCAAAAGTATCTAGTACTAGAGCTAGAGTACTACTAAAAGGAGAAGAAGAGGAAGGAGGAGGAGGAGGTAGGAGTGTCACAACTCTTTACATGTAACATTTCAAAAGTTGAAAAGAGAAAAGAGAAAAGGGACAATGTGGAAGATGTAAAAGTAGTAAAAGTAGTAATGTTAGTAATGTTAGTAGTAGGAGGAAAAGAAAGAAAAGGAGAGGAATTTAATCCGTGTAGAGTAGCACATGGAAACGCATTTAGAGGGTTCCTATTTCTATTCAAACTTTCTCGTCTCTTATTCTTTCTCCGTCTCCTTCCACTGTATTTTCTATTTTCTATGTACACTGACTCAATAGAGTACACAGTACATCTATCCATCTAGAACTTGGAATCTACACATAGTTTTCCATGCAAAAAGTCCAGAGTATGGAGTGTGGAGTATGGAGTTTGGATATGGACAGAAAGTTTCTTTTTCTTCTTCTATTCTTTACTTTACTTTCCTTTCCTTTGTACTTGTATTTTGTATTCCTTGACTGGATTGTGGATTGACTCTCCCTCCCGATTTCTATGTCCGCCATCTCTCCCTATTTCCCTGATTTTATATTGTACCATAGACAAAAAACTATAATAGTAGAAATTTCAAGAATTTTGAGTTGAAATTTCTACAGGAGTAGAAAATAGGGATAAAACTGACTGATGGAATTTTCATGGTAGATTTTTATTTTTAAGTATCAACTTTTTGTGAGTTTATTATTTCTTATAACAAATAAACAACGCACTCTAGTTTTCAATGATTGAATAATAAATAGAATTAAAATGAATGTAAAAAAGTATACAAAAGTAATGGTGTTGAAATTGGAATTAAATGGATGATTATCCAATCCGGTGTTTGTTTGAATTGAATTTAGCAGAGTTGACAATGAGTTGATTTGATTTGATGTGATATACACACTACTCACTAAACACTACACACACGTGTGTTATTTTTCCGGTTTTTTCTCTTCATTGGCTTTATTCCAAATATATTTAGTATTTAGTGCCTAGTGTTTGATTTCGTGGAGGAGTGAGAGAAGAGAGAAGGGACCAGAGAAAGAGAAGAAGCTTTTTCTGAAGTGTGTTTGTTGTTTATGCGCTTGGTGCTTGGTGCTTGGTGCATGCATACAATATTATACAATATAACACGTATAAGTAAGGCCCTATATAATATATAATATTCTGTGTACATATGTTGTATGTTTATCTTATACATTGGGGGAAAGTAATTGAATTGCAAAAAGCTAATTCAGTTGATGATGTGATTTGGCTCGGGGAGTTGATAGAGATAAAGATAGATAATACATAATGCCGCATCAGTTCACATTATATACATAACACATAAGCCTCATGAATCCATACGCAGGATTATCCATTATCTCTAGTCTACCGTTCTAGTCTCTAGAACTCTAGGCTAACAAACACGTCAACCAAAGATACACAATACACAAACACAGAGTACATTTTATATTTTGCACTTTGTACACTGTGTATTTTCTCTTTCCACAAATCACAAAATACATAGAAATTCACAGTATTCACAGTATGCAACATCAAAAATCAAAAGATAACAAACAACAAACAACAAACATCATCACATAAAAAGCGGCCTGGTTCATCTGTACTCCATAACATCTATTATCTATATTTCATAATTTGATGATTGTGATTGAATGACGAATGTTAGGTAGAAATATGGACAAAATTCTTTCTAAAACTGGAACAAGTATGGAAATTGGAAATGTTTTGCTACTTGCTGTCACGATGTTTGGGGGTGACAACCGTGTGTTTCATGCATCTACAATCTATAATCTATAATCTACATCTTCTACATTTTACATTGAATTGTACACTCTACAATCACATTCACAATATTATTGCTGGAGGGAATCTTTTGTATTAGTATTTCTCTACCTTTTACCTATTACTTTTTAGATTATATATTATATATTACGTAGCAGTTGGTATTTGATAGTTGGAGAGGAAAATGATGAGTAGGTGTAATATTATGTAGACTCTCGACTCTAGACTTCACAACGGTAACTATGGTTGGATACTTGGTAAAATTGAAGTACAAAGAGGATTTCATCTTTCATCAACTTTCCCTCATGGAAGAGAAAATGGTAGACGCACATAAAAAGTAAAAAGGTAGCTATTCGAGATTCGAGAGCAATTATCTATGTGGAAAATGGGAAATAGAGCTCAAAAACAGAGTACAGAATACAGAATACAAAAGTATCAAAGTGGATGAGACTCTTCCGTCTCTCTCTTCTCTCTTTGCTCTTCTCTCTTCTCCATACTTGATTGTATCTACGGATTATTATGCTCTTTTCGGAGAACTGGAGTGAATCAAGTGCATACTTTGGTTAATTGGATAGGATTATATATTATGCATATATTTACAAAGTTACACAAATACATACACAATACACACGGATACGCATGTGTATTCTCTATTCTCTACCTGTTTTTATGTACACGTGCACATGATAGAAAATAGAAAAGCTTCATAATATAGAAAAATAAAGACAAAAGTAAGAAAAATAGTGAATTATTTCCAAAAATTCTAATAAAATGTGCATTTTTTTTCTTTGAATGAAATTACTTAGGTTTGGTTCAAAAATCGTCGAGCAAAATGTCGACAACAAGCACAACAGCAGGCAGCAACGGGAGTAACACCCACCAGTGGTAAAAGAGGAAGAACACCAAAGGCTCATGCTATAAAAAGCTCATCCTCTCCACAACCAACTTTAACACAACAACATGGAGGACATGGAATCTCCTCTGGCAGTGGACTTTGCCCAACTTCTCAATCATCCTCTTTATCAAATATTCCAGGAGGAGGAGGACTTCATACAAACACTAACAATAGTACTAGTAATAATACTACTAGTCCACATGAACAACTTTCCATGTCACTACCAGTACCACTACCAGTGTCCCACTCTTCTCCGCACTCTGGAGACAATCATCATCCTCATCATCACCACCACCACCATCATAATAATAATAATAATCTTGGATCTTCTATCAATAACAGTAGTAGTATAATGAATAACAGTAGCAGTAATAATAATAACAATAATAATAATAATAAAGATGGTTCCTCTCCAGCATCTCCTCCAGGTCTCAGCAACAACAACAATAATAATAATAACAACAACAACAATTATTCAAACAAACTGTTTATAAAACAGTCCCTTAGTCCTACAAGTAGTAGTCCACCGGGCTCCTCACAACACTCGTCTCTGGGTGATGGGTCTCCGACACACATTTCAACCGGTTACAATGGTAGTGGAGGTGGGAGTGGTGGGGGTGGTGCACATAGTCAAGGACAATACAGTCCATCCTCCGTTTCCCTCTCGGATTCTCACTACACTTATGCTTATCCTCCAACTTCAAACTATCCCTGGCAAACTAATCTTACGGATTCTTATAATTCCGCCACCAACTACATTTCCCGTACTTCACCCATGGGCTACTCTAGCTATTCCAACAAAACTGGGTATTATCCCTATGGGATGAACATGAATATGAATGAATATCCTCAAATGACCAATTATCACTCCATTTCTGGATCCCATGCTCAGTACAACTACTACCCAAGTCAACGGTTTGCAGTCAATCCAGACGCCGCCACATTCATTACCGATGCATACGGAACTGCTCCGGAAAAACATCCGGTTACTAAATTTGAAGCTCTCTAGCAAGCAAGTCAATAATTTTGTTATCTTTATTATCCTTAATTAATAATAATAATAATTATTATAGTTATTATTATTATTATGTAAAATAATCAATAGGTGATAAGTGATAAAATATAAAATATGCATAATATACAAATAATTATTTTCAAAATCACAGTCATTTTTCAATTCAAAGGGCCAAAAGAATACTATATACAATTATTACCTTTTAGTAATACATTATTATACAATATACACATTATACATAACAAACTGCCCAATCACTACGAATCGTAGTATACGATGTTTAAAGTATAAAGTAAAAAAAAAGTTAGAAATGCTACGACTATCATATTGTTCAATAATAAGACGTAGATTATTTATTGTTTTATTGTTGAGTTTGTTTTGTTTGTTTTTTTTTAGGTTTTAGGAAGTTTTAATTTTTATATAATATATGTATAATATTTTTAATATACATAGTTATTTTATATGCATGCAGCATGCACATAAAACATGAACATAAAAAATACAAAATACAAGTATAATAATAGATGTACATTGTAAAGTAGTCTTCTTTATGTATTTTATGTACATTTTCTTTCAAAGTTCAAGTTCTAACAAAATATGCAGAAAACTATCACATACCAGTTAGATTTTTAAAATAGAGAATTTTTCTTTCGTATGTATTCATTATTCATGGAACATGCAAACCAGTTTTGTGCAATATCTAATTAGTTAAAAATCATGTCAAAATCTAAAATCGAGATTCGAAGTTAAAGCCCAAGTGAAGGGGAAAGGGGAAGTTGAGACAAATTTTCTCAAGTTTTTGTAAATTGTAAAAATATAGTCTACATTTACGAATGTAACAAAAACGAACAAAAAATTCAGTGTCCGGTACTTATATACTGGTTTTTAAATAATATTATTTAACCTTTTAAATTTTTAGTGTATAATATGGCCAAATTATCTACACTTTTTTGTCAAAAAGTGAGTATAGTATATCTGATATAGAATATATATTATTTACACTTACACACAATCCTATGAGCTTACTGATATACTAATGTAAAATACTAATATTTCTACAAAATACAGAGACCATAACTGTACTTAAATGTATATTACACAACAGTCTACAAACTACAAACAGACATTCACTGATGATTACATATTCAATGCATTGAAAAATATGTTATTATTTATGCGCATAATATATCCCGAGATAAATAAATACTACGTAATATTCTGTGTATACTACTGCATACTGTATACATGAACTATATATTAAAGTGTAAAGTAAGTACTTATATAAAAACGCATCTACATAATACATAATATATATTTACGTGTAAATTTTATATTAAGATTTATTTAAAACAATTATGATGAAATGATGTATGAATCAAAAAAATCAAACGAGTTGAATGTTGAATTTATAAACTCAATCCTCAATCCACTATATTTAATATCCAATGTGAGCAAAACAAAACCCATGTATGTGTAAAAATGTTAGTAAATATAATTATAGTAAATGGTAACAAAAAGTTATGGATAATATACATACTATACACACTATTCCTGAATTCCTGAACTAATCACTGTAAATAGATGTTACAAAAGTTACAAGTATAATACAAAGAAGCTGTCTCTTTAAAGTTTCCAAATGTTATTCAATTATCATTTATCATCAACTTAGCTTTAGACAGAGAAAACAAAAACAAAGTCCACAATTTCCTTTAACATTAGAATATTATAATATTACCTGCCTCATGTTTATTTATTATGTGTCTATGTTTACTCACATAACATTTTCTTGAATCTTTTTTCTTACTTCTAAATACTAAATACTAGTAAATACTTATATATTATTTTTACACCGGTTATAATAAAAATCTGTGTATCAGAGAGAGAGAGTTTGTCACCTGACAGGAATAACTGTATATTCATATATATTTAATATTTTTAGGAATGTGTAGTTATTTCAGACAGAGCAAAAACCAGTAAAATATATTTACAATTTACACACAAAAAAGTGAAACTTAATATGTGTGTATAAATCCTATTATATATACATTATACATAATACAAAATAAAGAACCGATTATGTAATTAGCTATTAATTATGAATATTGAATATGTACATAATTATCAAACTACAATTATTATAATAAGTGTAATTATAATAAAAGGTTAGTATAATTATTATACAAATGTACCATAAAGAATACAGAATACAAATCCACCCTACAACATATAATATGCAACATGTAAAATAATAATAATGTAATCGTGTATTTAATCATATGTAATATATGTATGTATGTTACAGATTATATTATTGAATATTGAATATTAAAAACTCGTGGATGAGACCTCGTGAAAAATGTAACACTTTAAAAAAATATCTAATTATTTATATAAAATCATATTGCAAAGCAAGACACATACTTACAAAGTACTTGTACAATGTACTTAAATTGTACATGGATAATAGTTATAAGTTATAATGCACACAAGGTACTGCATAATATTGTCATATATGTACATCTCAAATAGTATTATTTAATTTCAAGACACCCCCCACTGAGAAACTAAGAAAGGAGGAAGAATGAAGAAGGGGAAAAATAAAAAGATAAAACGTTTTGTGTCTACTTGGAAACCAACCGACTTTTGTGTAAAATCTCAAATGAATATCGGAAATTGAACATATACTATTGGCTATTAGGCATTAGACATTAGACGCGTTTTACAAGGTTTGTTGAGTTTGTTGACTTTTTTCCACTTGATTTACTTTCATTTTAATTTCAGACTCAACAATAGTACAATATCATTTATTGCATTTTGTGCATTGTGTATTGGATCTTTGATGTTTGAGATGCATCATTGTTATTAGTATTTAATATTTAATATTTTTGCCATATTCAAAACATTCACATATTATATCCACAAGTCAACTACATATGTAATATTATGCATCAGGAGCTTTTTTATACCCACTGCTCATTTTTGTAACTGGGAGCTCTGCAGATCGGACAAGTGCTTACATAACAAACTTATTGCGTATGTGCATGCATAATACACACGATTGCCTATGAGCTACGAAGTGCTGGACGTACATCGTACATGTATTGATAAATAAAGGGAGCTTATTATGAAGGCTGAAGACCCACAACTCCCAATCCACAGCTTTGGTTGTTTACATATGGGAAATGCAATGCACCGAATAATTTGACTTTGTACAGTAAATAGTAAATAGCTATTGCATACATCATACACATATAAAAATATATGTACATTGTACAAGTTCAAACAGCAGCCAACTTGATGCTTGATGGTGATGCGGAAAAGTTGAAGACGACAAACCAAACAAAACAAACAGCATCCAAAAGGTAAATAGTTGAAAAAGTGGAAAATCCAAATATATTTCAAACCAGCAGGAAGTCTTTAGATTTATACAAAGGGAGCATGAAACATTCACATGTGCATAGTTCATACTTTACAGTTTATACTTTATAGTCACACGCTCGTGCACAAGGATTTTTATTAGCTCGTTGGGAATATTGCGGTTTTTGGGTGTTTTCACATGAATGAACATGGAGCATGGATCATGAGGAGCATGAGGAACATGAGGAACATGACTTTAATAGCTGTCCAGTGTAAATACATTGGGGAAAAATGCTTCCACTTGGAAAGTAAATAGAGGTTTCAACACTCAAAACTGAAGACTGAAAGTCATAAATCTACACGAAAAATGTAAAATTGAGAAAATTTATTATTTATTTCCTGGACGGCATTTTATTTTCATTTTTTATCAAATTAAAGTAAAAGTTGAACATGATTATTAATACATGAGATTGATGATTCGGGACAAGTTGAAAGTTGAAGATTCTAGCATCAAGTTATGTATAAATAAATGAACGAGTATTCCTGATTTCTGTGTATAGTTCTCTTCAAGCTTCAAGTGTACATTGAATACAGAATACAGAATCTGTATTACAGATATGAAGGACGCTGGACAAAAGCACTTTTCGACTCTTATGTTCTTTGTAAATCGATTGCACACACCACACACCACACAGCATCATACCACACACTCCACTCCAACGGGAATGCATCCCTACAAGCAGAAAAGTAAGTACTTAATCCCTCACAGCAATATGATTCATAAGTGCTGTTCACTTCTTGACTCAGTCCGAATCATAAAATCATAAATGTTTCCTCTTCTTCTATACTTTTTCTGTCTTTTCTCCTGACTTTTCCTTTCTCCTCTTCCCGTTTCTGTTTCTACAAAATATGATATAATAATTTCTATTCCCCGTCAATTCTGTCGATGTCGATAGTTGACTGCTATACTTTATTTTTGTTTTTTGTACATTGTACATTTTACACTAGATTTTACTTTCAATTTTTTACTTTACACAGTAAAAAAATGAAGCTAATTTTTTCCAATAATTGTAAGAATTTTACCCATTTGAATTGATATTTGATATTCCAAAAAAATAAAGAATATTTCAAAATTTCTACTAGTCAATCCAACTTGAAATTGGACTGGACATTGCTTTTTACCCAGCCAATAGAAAATATAAAATATAAAATAGAACCAACTAGAGCATAGGTACAAGAAATACACTTAAAAATACATAAACTGATATGGAACATGAAACATGGAACGTAGGACGAATAAGGCAGAGAGAGTGTCAAATGTTTTCCACTCGGTGAATCGATAAAGAATTTTCCCGAGATTTTTTTACAGTTACACAAGACACAAGTATAAAGTATTAAGTATAGTCAGCAGTCAGCATCAGCTCAGAAGAAGTGGACGTAGATGTAGAAGTAGAACAGACTACATAAATATGTACACATTGAAAAAGACGGAGGGAATTGAAACGGAAGAAAACGAAAGCGAGAGAGAGAGAGAGAGAGAAACTTGAAGAGTTAACGTCCCTGTGTATTTGTGTGTGTGTGTTGAGGTGACAAAAACTACAGAGTCGGTACGAGTGTACAAGTGTCCAGATTCCCATGCGACAACGACAGCGACAACGACAACGAAAAAGATAGTAGTAGTAGTGGCAAGCACTTTGAGTTTTGAGTGAGACTCTTATCAATCTGGCGTTTTGATAAAGTCTAACTAAAAAAACTCTGTATATAGTATATACTGTACATATTTACTTTTACTTTTATAGCTCCAGTATTCCATAACAAATAACACACTGTACACTGTACTCAAATTGTCATCATGATTTCTGGTTGGTTCCACAGATTTTGTAGGGAGAGCGGAGTGAAATTTTCAACTGAATGGAGCAGAATACATACTTTACATACTTTCGTTCCAGCCGACTGAAACGAACATGTCGTCGTCCTCGATGCGATGTGCAATCCCAATGACGATGAAGATGACGACTTTCATGTATAAAGTATACAGAGTACAGCATCCAGAATCCAGATGTACACATAACACATACAGACTCTTTCTCAGTATAAAACATTAAACGTGCATGTACAATGTACAATGTACAGTGTACACTAAGCAGAAAAAACGACGTCAATGTTGAATGTTGGTTTGGTTATATGTTAGTGTTTCTACATTCTAGACTCTAAACTCTATCAAAGTGTGAAAAAAAGAAACTATACACTCGGAAAGAATTCTCGCCTAGTCAGTCCTCACTCCTCACCCTTCCAGTTTTTTTAATGCATCCACTTGCACAGATTTTGTATGTATACTGTGTAAAATGTACATCTGCACTATTATATCACCATTATTACGTACTTTGGTCTACTTCTATTTATATTCTGTATTCTGTATTCCATGTATTTGGTTTTGAGTTGTGAGTTGTGATGTAGGTTTGTTTGTATACTGCTCTTGACGATTAAATTCACTTTCCCTTCTTCTTCCATCCAGTCCCGCTCCTGCTTCTGCTTCTGCCTCTGATGTCTGCTGTGTTTTCTCCGGGAGATATTTGTACAGAAAACAAATGATTCAAAAGGAAAACCACATGAGTGAAAACTGCCATTAAAAATCATTTTCAAAGTGCGAACTTCCAGATTCCACATTTGAGCTTCCAGCCTCATGTACACTTCTCCCAACTCCCCCTTGCACAAACTTTTAAGCCAGCTACGAATAACACTCATTTTTCAATGTACATAAATGAAACTGGAACTGGAAAAGTCTCCTTCTATTTTATACAATGTCTTTTATATGTATAGTGTATATTGTATATGATATCAGTCAGTCAGGCCTTGGTCGATTCGTATTATTTCAAACTATTAGAGAAAAGAGAGAAGAGACAATCCTCGTCATGCTGCTGACTGCTGAATGCTGAACGGAATCAGTTTCAGACACAACACAACACACAATTATTTCTCACTTGATCGAGTTTCATCACATCCAACATCCAATATACGATGTACGATGTACGATGTACAGTATTCTCCTCTAAAAATTATGCAGTGTGTTAAAATTATTATGTCCAGGATACACCTTTGTGGTGATAGATTTTACGCTCTATTGTACACACTACACACGCAAATCTCTGTCGCTCTGTTTCCTCTCGTTGATTTTCAGTTTTCATTCATTCATTCATTCTCCCAAAAATCCAAAACTTCTAAACCTCTAAACTTCCAAACTTGACGCTTTCATCAGGAAAGGAAAAAAAGGTTTGTAGTTTGTATTTTGTAAATATATTATGCCCACAGCCCACACAGTTTTCACTATTCACCATTCAATATTCAGTACCCTTGTGAACTTGTGAATGGTTCATGCGTGTTTCTGTTTTCTATCTCTTGTGGTTTTCAACTTCAACTTCAACTTGCCCGAGTTTTTCATTTCCATTTTTCTGTAAAAGTTTTATTCTTATCATTGCATTGATATTATTATTATTATTATTATGCACCTATTCAATATTCAACCTACATCATCATCTCCTGGACTGGATATTGGATGCTCAATGTTCCGTCGGTATTTTCTCTACTCTTAAACGTTTATTTCTAGATTCTGGATCCTCGATTCTCGCCATGTTTGATAACAATGTAGGCGGACAACCTTTTCTGACTTGACATCAAAGAAGCCATCATTGAGAATTGAGAGGAGAAGAAGGAGCGAGCGAGAATAAATATACCTTGCCTTTCACACAATGTCACCTCTCACCTCTCCTTTGCGGTGTCACGTCGGTTGTCGGTTGTCGGTTCTTGCTCTTCTCTTGTCGCTTGTCGGTAGACCCTTAACATGAGAATTAAAAGCAATAACAATTTACCGGTAGACTAAGAAGCGTCAATATGAATGAGAATTTTATTTAGATTCCTCAAGTATGTGGTCATTGGTGATTGGTGATTGGTGATTGGCCCCGTGGAAAAAAGACATTGCCGAAGTAGCCACAAACTATTACACATTACATTCAAATTCAAAGAAATGAAACGAAAAGAAAAGAGAATAGGTGTTCGCGTCACTGGAACTTGAACACTTGACAATTGACAAGTACAATTTAAAATTTACAATGTACAATAGTGAAGAGTGAGTGTGTAGTTTGTAGTTACAAACACTTTTCTTCAATTTCCTTTTCTTTTGTCACCTTGTCCTTAGACCTTATACTCATATTAGAGGACAATGAAAGTCTCTATAACATTACAATTAGATCCATTACAGAAGAAGCTACAAGAACATTCACATTCAAATTCAATTGAAAATTATCGGGAGGGGGTGAAAAAAATAAGAATTTGTAAATGAAAATGAAATGAGACTACAGACTTTCAGTTTAAAATTTAGAATATCAGTAGAATATGAAACAGAAAGCGGAATACGTCTTTGTATGATATATTCCAGATTCTAGTCAGATTCTAGCTGCAGCAGGACAAACTACTGAACTTTGAATATGCATGAATATCGTACAAATAGATAGATATGTGAGTAAATAAGAATAATAATAAGACTCTGCGTGTGTGTGTATCTATTTGTGTATTTGTGTGTATACAATATACAATACAGAGTACAGAGTGACAATGACAGGAAACCATGAGGCGTGAAACGAGCGGATAATATAACTTTGAAAGAGAACGAGATGGAGAATGGAGAATGGAGAATGGAGAACAATAAAGTCGGGTTTGCTCCTCCGAACCGATACATGTATTATATGGTATTATTGTACATTATGGATGCAGGGAATCTGAGTTCTGAGTGACTGTGGATTGTGAATTGTGAATGAATGAATGAATGAATGAGTTGTGGACGTGATTGTGTCCCAATATGGTAAATGTTGATAGGAGAGGAGTATAACGGAACAAATCAACACCAAAATAAGACCACCCTCTGACCCTCTGATTTTTAAACATACCTATTTTCTGGATATTTGGTATTTGGTATTCAGTATTTGCTATTTGGTTTGAGGAGATTCAACTCACATAGAAAGTACAATGTACATTGTATATCTTCTTCTTCTTCGTCTGTCCGGCTCTCCTCCACCGTCAATTGTCAGTCATCAGTCGGAATCACAATCGTGTCACAGTAAATAATTGACATGTCAACCATCAACCATACGGGCAGTCAAATAGTTTGAGAAGGGACAGGACCTTTGCCGAAAATCTGGTCCACCATTCATTCACATTTCACATTCACATCTAATACGTACACACGGAGTAATTTTCCAAATTTCTGACATCAGATGAAAACAAGATAATCCTGGAAGCTGGAAAAGCTAGAAAAGCTACAACATTGAATATTCAATGCAATAAGCATGTCTCTGTATTCCGCATGCTTTATTCTCTACGCATCAGATTTATTTGTCAGGCGTGTCCACAATCAACCAAAAATTAGGTAGATATCAACAAACAGATCACAGTGGTTCTTTGATATTTTTTACTACACTCTGAAAATACTTTTTTTTATATAAGTAATGGGTTGCTAATATTTTTTGATTTTTCACATTTTGTACAGCAAGTTTTTTAACCTGTGGGAAAAATTGGAAAGATTCAGTTTAAAACGATTAAGCCTTTATTTATTCAATTTACGTAATATATTGTGTAATACATTTTACACTTTACACACAAATATATGAATGTTCCACAATTATTCAATATATTTTCAATATTCAATGTATTCACAAGCTAATTTTTATTCACTTTTATCTACAAAAGAGAATTCACACCTGTGCTTTACACTTTGTGCAAGTGGAAAATTGAACACATAGAATGTAGAACGTAGGTGCGTAATATATTATGTGATTCTGTATTCTGTATTCAACGGCAGTTGCCTAAAGCCCAAAGTCGGAAAAAGGAGGAAATTATTCTATCTTGGATCCTTCTTCTTTTCTTGTTGTTTGTTGTATATTTCATATTTTATATCTTGATGATATTGAAGAGGAAATCAAAAAATTTTCACACGGTTCCCACAAATGTAAATCCACAAAACATACAAAATACAAACAGACAGAAGAAAAACTCGAGAGATATCTTTTGATTCGATTGGATGTCCAATCTAAGATGTGTATCAACTATCAACTACCAACGGAAAAGGTAACTTTACAAAAGTTTGCTTGCACATTGTAAAAATTTACAGGATACAGATATAAAATATGATACAGGGGAGAAGACAACATGATGACAACATGAAATGAAGAAAGGATAAAAGTTAAGAATTTAGAAAAGTGTATCACACAGAGCATGTTTTTTTCTTATTTGTATTCTGTATTCCGTTTCCCATTTCTTCCATAATCATAAGACGTTGCCTGTATACTGTATAGCTTTTCTAGCTTCCGGCTGGAAATGGTCACACACATGAAATATATAAGATACAAAATAGAAGTAATATTATACAAATAGGAAAATAAGAAATAAGAAATAAAGAATAAGAAATGGTCTCATTTTTTCCCTTTCTTTTGCAGGTTGATCTTCGTGGGTGTGAAAATTTTTGTTGAATTGAGGGAGGGTCAGTATTCTATGGACTGTGGACTGTGGATTGTGGTTCATGGTGTACCTATTTCATTTCAATGCATGTGTGTGTAGTGTGTAGTAATAAAATGGTCTTTTCAGTCCCACAAATTACTTGAATAGCTCACAACCACCATTCACCATTGTACCACAATATAACCCAACAAATTTATTTTGACTCTATTGTGAGATCTAATAAAAAATGGGAGAACGATTCAAACTTCAGTACAGTACAAACTGAACAATGTACAGTGTACACACAGCATCATATCATACTCGTAAAAGATAATGATTTCGACTTGAAATAGAAATTTTCTACATCAGTTGTAAATTGTAAACCTATACCACAATGCACAATGTACAAACTACACAAATATAAATATAATAATAATAATAGTAATACTGTTGTGTGTAATATTAATATCATTATTTACGTTCAAACGTGGTGACATAAAATTGAATCCAGATGAATAGATCTCGATTATGAAACCACCACAATTTTTCATCTCATTTCTCATATTATTTTTTTTGTTTACTTGTAAGCCGCAACTCCTGCTGTTTGATTCTCAACTCTTAGCATGGAAAGTATCCAAAATCCAAGACCATTCTCTATTCTCTATTTTTAGTTTAGAGCAACCGTCGACAAAATATACACTGAACATTGAATTTAAAATACGGTGTAGGGTTAACGTATCCTTTTTTATTTTATTTTATTATCATTTTTTATTTATAAATCACATCATAATACTTTCTCTTTTCTTCTCTCTTCTATTATGTTTCCCGTAAGACGACCAACCGAAATTTCTTAAAAGGTATAAAGTACATAAATATACATAATAAATTTTATAAGGAAACGAAGAAATCGTAATCGTTTCTTTTTAGAGTAACTGAAAAACTTACCGTGTGTATTCAAGCTTTAGGTTGTAGTTTGAAGTTTGGAGTAGAAGAATCATTTTACAAAAAAATATTACTCTTCTTTTCTTCCTTTTTTCCACCTGACTCAAAATAATATATGTTTCTCATTTCAATTTTCAATGCCTGTACTTTTGTAATTTGTAACTCGTTTTCTATTGTGAATTTTGAATAATTTTTGGGACGTAGTCTAGTAACTTTTTAACATGTGGTACGAAATGATAAAATGATGAAAAAAGCATAATGAATAATGACTAAAATTGGGAATGTTTTCATCGTCTCATATCAAAAATCAGAACAACAAACAACCAAACCATCGCCATGAATCATGAGTCATCTATACTCTGTAAATTCTACATTGTACATATTGAAAATTGGACAGGAAAAGAGAAGTAATCAAGCCGGAACTATTACAATTGTTGTGGACTTGGAGTTGAGAGTTGACAGATACAAAAATATCATGCAGCACAAAGCATAAAGCATAAAGTACACACAATACACAATGTATTTTGATTTTTGATATACTTTTGGTTTTTGGTTCCAAAGAAAATAGAATCAGATTTTCAGATTGTTTTAGCTGGTTCCGGGTTCCTGGTATAAAAGGCAGAATGCAGAATGCATGGCAAATTGACGGCTCCCGTCTATTGTCTATTCATAGCCGGAGTTCAGGCACGTGACCCACACGTGGACATCTTAGACCACAAATTGGCACTCTAATCTGATGCACTCTGCCACCCTTCAAAACTCACAATCCACAATGCTCAATTCTCAATACCATTGTAAATAAACGCCCGTGTAATATGAATGCTGTACTTACTACTTACAAAGTATTTTGAATCTTGAATTTTGGCATTTAATTTTCAATCCGATTCCATTTTGGAAACAGTCAAAAGAACTTACTAGAAACCAGATGTATGTTGAAAGTTGAAGAGAAATATCAAGTAATGGATATTAAATATTAAATTTCAATGGAATGGCTAATATTTTTTCCTAGTTTATCTTTAAAAACTTTAATCATGAACTTAGAACCTCGAATTCGAATGAAATATTATAGACGGATTTCTGAGTCTTAGAATCTAGAATATATATTTTTTTTGAGTTTTTAAATCTGAATATCTTTAGGTATCAAAAATCAGAAATTAGGAAAAATAGGTACATTTTTGACATGTATTATCGTAACAACAAAAGCTCTTATTTTCACTGTATGACATACGAAATATGATGTGATAACCTTATTTTATTTACGTTTTTCGTTGTACGTAAACACATCTTCACGGTCAAATAAATAGGCAGACAAAACAAGTACAACTGTACACTGATCAGGAATCAAGAGTACCCATTTTATATATTCAAGTATAATAATATAGATGAATGTCAAAGGAGATGGAGATAATTTCTAGGATACAATCATTTTTTGGAATAAAGACACCCATTAGTTTTGCAATATGTGTAATGTGTAGTGTGTAATGTGCAGGAGATATGCGGTATATTTCTATGTTCACTGTTCACCTGTGTAATTTCATTTGCTTTGAGTTTGGAGTTTTAGCCCTAAAGCTCGTTACTTGTTATTTCATTCTGGAGATTTTGTATTTTGTATTTTGTAGATAATAGAGAGTAACTACAAAGGGAAAGGAACAAGATACATAAATATCTATCTACAAAAGAGAAGAGAAAAATATACATATGATATAATATCAAATATTGAAACATCCTGATACACCATACTCGATACACCATTCATGTTCATCACTCATCACATATCATTCAGCATTCAGTATTGAAAATATTATACTTTATACTGTGTCTAATATCTAGTATCTAGTATCTACATTGTTACTTTGATGAGGTAACGAGTTTTGCTCTTGAGTATTTGGTATTTAGCCTGTTCATCTCAGGGCACAGGTGGGCAAAGAGAGCGGTGGAGAGAGAGGAGAGAGGAGAGAAAGGGAGATTGAACATTGAGCTATCAAAAGTAACAGATGTGGAATAATAATACTGTATTGCATTTACATCTGTACTTTGTATTCTGTATTCTGTATGTATTTATGCTTTTGTGTGGAGGATGATGGTATACACCGTGTGCTGAATATTAGTATAATGAATTGTATATAGTATGAACACTTTGAGTAGGATCGTATTAATTACAGTAAATACTTGAGTGGAGGGAGAGACAGACAGAGAAAAGGGGAAGATATCTGTTCAATAACTTGATGAACTGTGAACTGTGAATTCTAATATGACATTATCATCACTGTTGCCTGTTGTTATCAGTTATTATTATTACTATTATTATTATCATCATCAACTGTCTCGAGCCTCTAGTTCAGATTCCACATTTACATAATATATTTACTTGTCATTTGTTGTTTGTCTGAAAACTGGAAATTAAATGAAGCTGTCCTGTTTTCATAGTCCGATATGAAATTTTTACCTTATTCACAGAGATACAAGTAAGATCTTTGTTTTAAAAAGTATGATAGGCTCAAGATAATACATAACATTTTTTGTGGTTTATGGTTTACTTTTAGAGCAAACAGAGCACAAAAAGATTTTTTTTTTTATACTCTTCGTTACACTAGTTTTTCCTACATAAGAATCGCCCATGTACTTTGTGTAATGAAAGTATAGACCTTTGATTGAACTTTGAAATTTGAAGTTAGAATCAAAGAACAAAGAACAAGTCTCGTCACAGATGTGTGTAGGATGTAGGATGTAGCCAATTTTAATCAGAATATGAATATATAGAGTCTGGATGACCTTTGAACGTGCTAAATGCTAAATGTGAAACTTAATGTCATGCATACCGAATTCGAAGATTGAAAGCTGCTGAAAAAATTAATTGAGTTGTGTGTCTGAAGAAAAAGATACAAAACTTTTGTCTAACATCTAATATATTGTTTATAGGACACACATCACATTTGAAGGGATGAAGCTATTTTTTAAACACATGTACGACGCCATTTTCTTTCTGTACACAACATAGTAAAGTTAATCGCATATTGGAATATTTAACCAACTACAGATGAAGTTACATTTTAGTTTAGTTTATATTTATTATTTATTTCCTTCAAGATCCAGCTGTTTCTATCTCGGAATTTCAAACCTTCATCAATGTCCTTTGCATCTCGTTAGTCATGATAGAGGCATACGTATTTGGAATTTTATATTTTATTACGTAGTTAATTTCAATTTTTTTTATACACATTACTTATGTGTAACTTGATATTTTTTGGTATACATAAATATTGTCTTTTTCTTCAATGTCAAATGAGAAACGAAATATCTGTAATTCAAATTAAACTATGCATTATAAAGTAAAAACATTTTGTATTTTGTAAAACATACAGAAATTTATGTAGATTGAGTAATGAGTCACTCAATTGTTTTAGCGCAAGTGTTTTTCTCCTGAATTCCAGATTCCAGATTCTAGATTTTAGATTCCAGATGCAGATGAATAAGATTAAAAATCAAGCCTATCCTTCTATCAAAGACCAATCAAAGAGAGATGTGACATCTGACTCAAACATTCTGCTGCGACATTTTATCTATTTATTATTTCCATGTTGTAGACTACAGACCTTAATATTTAATAAACAAATGGAAGAAAGACTTAAGCTCAGGTGTAATACCAGTTTCACGGAAAATGCCAAATGTCACTTGGATAAATGTCTGGCTGCCAGATCAAAAATACACATACGCATTACACATTACATATTCTATGTACATTGTACATTGTACATGGTACGTTTTAGATTACAAATATACTGCATTCACAACTTGAAACTTCAAACCCTTTTAATTAGTATTTGGTAAAAAAATTCATTCTGAAGGCTCAAGATTCCAGATTCAAATTATACGATATTTTAAGAACCTACGCAATTTCTTGTGTACAACTATTGAGTCAAAAATTAACCGTTTAACTTTTAAAGTAAAAAAAGGAACAGTAAAAAAAATTTTGTACAGGGCATTCAAATAAAAAATGGTTATGAGCAAACACACCGAGATTGTTGAAAACTCAAAACTGTCATTGCCAAAAGGAGAACAAAATTCCAAAAACACCTAAGAGTATCTTATTTTTTACTATACTTTTTTATTTGATATTTACTATTTACACAAGCAAAAAGGGAATTGTCAACACATTCAACATTCTGCGGTATGGTGAAAAAAGTATTTAGAATTTAGGAGCAGGAGTAAGAGAGACGCAAAATCAAGGTAAACAAAGTTTTAGAAGGGGAGAACATTACATAAAATGTAAAAGTCTGAGTTGTAATGGTGCAATGGTGCTATTTTATACATTTTATATAATATAATAATATATTATATTTATAAAGATTCAGAATGTACATAGTCCTAATACTGATATTCCTAGTTCAAAAAACACAAAACATAACACACAATACACAATGCACGCGATATGGTGGAGATATCAGTAATTAGGTTATAAAAGCAAACCGGAGGAACGAAAGGATCATTCCCTATTTTCACTACATGCGATAAATGTACTAAACACAATAATAATAATAATATACACAGTCCACAGTAGAAATCTGCTTTACGTGTGTACCAATGTAAGTATTGTGTGTAGATTTAATAATATAATATATTTGTAGTTTGTACGCACATTCTACATTCTACTAGAATCTAGTATGCCTTATATCTCGTATATCTCTGTATATATACAAAACCAAACCAAATTAGACCGAGAGAAGGACATTTGAAAGGAGCAACATCTGAAAAAAAAGCACATACACAACACACAACATTCGATAAGTACAGTCAGCAGTCATCTACTACCAACTACAGCTTTTTTGCCTCCATGTTTAGACCAGAGGATTAAACTGAGAAAATCATTTGTGGCCCAGCAATTCATTCATTCACTCAACAGCGGGAGCTAAAACCAGGCGACAATAATATTCGAATGACTTTTCCACCGTAGTTTGTACTCCGACAACGACAAAATCTGTGTATGTGTGCGTCTCTTTATACTTTGTACTTTATACACTTTACAAATAATGTCAATCGACACCCCTATCCCATTTGAAATATTTACTATTAATAACGAATCGATGATTCCTCCTTTCACTTCCAACTTCCAAAGGATCACGTTTTCCTTACATAGACAAATAAAATCCCCGTGTATCTATCTGTACATTTATAAATAATTTCCAACGTACATGAGATGATGACAATTTTTCTCCTCCATTTCCATTCCTGCATGATCCTCTCAATTCCGAATTATCAGTATTAAATATACAGTATACTATATCTTGTATCTTTGTAAACATAACCTGATGAAATGACATGCCATTGGCAATGACATTGAAAAATTAATGATGTATTTGTGTTTCCAACACCAGAGTAGGTTTCTGATGATTTCAGTACTATAGAGGCTTTTTAGTTTTTGATAGTCTGCTAATATTTTAACACTTTAATATTTGGTAGTCAAATTTCATGTATTTCAATTACAATTAAATATCAAAAAGAGAAGAAGAAAAAACAAGTTTTGCTTGATACTTTATACTATATACTATACGCGACTGTACATTGTACATTGCACAGTGTAAAAACGTAGATAAACAGGATGTCATTTGCCGGGATTCGTGAGTTTCTGGCCTTCTTAATTACCAGGTGAGCATGACAGGCGTATTAATCGTCTACATTCTACATGTATGACGATAGAACATTGTTGGCTGTCACAGACGAATGAAATATGAACACGAGCTTATGCATATTATAATAAATATATTATACATTATATAAAGAATACAGCCTCTGTGTTGCATCGTACTTTCCATGTAGACCATCCGACATTTTTCTATTTTTCCAAACCGTTTTAATCTCTTCAAAATGATTATGTATATGTACCTTGTACATTGTACATATATCATAAGGTATTGTATATTGTATGATGTTTTATATGAAACCCTTTTATGATGAGCCAGAGAGAGGAGAGAGAGAGAGAGAGGAGAAAAGGCAACCAGAGAAGTTGTCAGTATAGAACAGTCATATTCGTATTGTAGTACTCACGACTGTCGACTCATAGTCACTATTCAATGTCATCATAAATTTATGACCAGCTACAAATACATGTGCAATGTGAATGTAGAATGTAGACAACTCATAATATGTAAAAGACTATAATATTATACCGCATGAGAATTTGTGTAGTATAATACGTAATACTTACTATAGTATTTTGAATTAAAACTTTACCATTTACAATTTACCATGATGATTTTCTCTTCCGGATCTAATCGTTGAAGTTCAAAGTTCACAGCTGTGTATTTTGCTCAGTCTTACATAAAACATGAGGATTGAGGATTTTATTATTTATTTTTTTTTTCAGTATACTGACAACGAAAACATCTGACCAAAGTATGTGTGATGAATGGTAGTGATAATTATTGTATGTACTAAATTCTTTGAAAAATTTACATGAATGGCGCATTGCTCAACCTTTATGCAATTATGATTTGGAATCGCGATATTATAGTCCTTACTTCAATTGTATTTATTTGCTTTCTTTCTTGTAATTCAAAATACTTTTTTTTTTGATTTTGTAGTTTTTTTTTTTTTTACTAAAGTCGGCTATAATAATTGATGTAATATACAAAATACAAAGATTCACTAATTTGAATGAATATGTAACATGAATTGCTCTTTTTGTCTCGTGTCTTCTCATCTATGTATCATCTCAGAATTCAGTGTACAACTGCAAATCTACTTATGTATGCACTGTTTAATGTTTCAAAGGAGATGTGCGTCTTTTTTATTTTATCATTCATTTGTCCTCTCTAACACACAGCTTGAAGTACACGCAGCTACAACGACAACGACTATTGAATTAATTACACATTAATTAAGAGATTATCTTGAAATGTGAAGGGACGAATGAAGCACCATTAACTATTAGCTATAAGAAATTTCCTCCTGTTCTTTCCTCCTTGACTCTACATAATGATATACATAAAAATAGTATGTAATGCATACATGTATAAAGAATCATCTCAACTTATCCAAAGACCAATCATAGTAGACATTAGAAAAGAAATGTCCAATGAAGAAAATATATAAAAGGTCTATAAAATATTATACAAGTACAAGTATACAAGTACAGATGTTACTCCTTGGTAATTTATTCATTAATTATGGTGACAAGCTGAATAAAGTGCTATTCATACATAACACATAACGTATGGCCAACAATAAAAGTTACAAGCTATTTCAATCTAAATGTATAATATCTGTTTTGTATCATGTCTCAAGCTTCCCCCTTCCTTTTTTTAATTTTAAAGGACATTAAACTGCGTAGTTATTGTGTTCTGTACAGATAGATACACAGAAAAGTATAGTCTTTTTTATGTTGAAAGTATTGAGAGTACCGATTAAAAATAATTAATTAATCAAAATTATTTTTTTCAGGATTTTTACTCTATACCACCGCGGTAAAAATTTTCAATTTTTTGATTTTCGATTTTCGTCAAAATCGGAAATCAGAAATCAGTTTTTATAAAAAGTGTCCAAAAAGTGTCCAAGACCAGAGCTAATTCATAATTGTGATTTGCAATAAATTATCATTTACATACTTCTTTTTCATTAAACATGTTTTTACTTTTTATTGCAAGTAAGTACAGTACTAAATTACACCATTTTTTACATGCTTTCCTAATTAATTTTAATTTAATCACTACAACATTTACGTCACTATGTTGTTATTAATTAAAAAACTTGTCTTTTACGTTTCAGTCTCGATTGAAAAATCAGAGGAAATAAGATTATTTAACTATGACATAATATGTATCAAGATACATGGGACATCACCAAAGACAGTATTATTTCATTATTAAATATTGTGTTTTATTCGGAAGCAAACTGTAAAAGGTTTGTAATGAACATATCTATAATTTAATCAACAATAGTAGGTATATACGAAAGTCGTGTCATATTAAACACATCATGAAGTTTATTTTTAATGTATATAATTATGTTTAGTGTAATATATAACTATAATATTTTATACTTAATGATGTTAAAGATGTCATGATATCTAATGCTCAGAGTAAAAAGAAAATTATAAGTTTTAGATATATTATTATATTATACACCGTAAGTTTGTGCAGAGCTCCTTGGATTTTTTTTGCCCTGCAGCCACTTCTTTGGCAAGTCTGTAATAGAAAAAAGTCGTTGGTCGTGGAAGGAAAATTATTTATTATTTTGTGTACAATTAAATAAATACCAATATTTAATGGTAATATCAACTACAATTGATATCAAACATTAATCGTGATTAATAATGGGCGATGTTGAAGGTACGTTCCATATAATTTATAGTTAAGGAATAACAATAATTAAATATTATACATGTATGCTTTTGTGTGTACTTTGTGTTGAAGTTTCTTTTTTTTTTTACTTTTAATATAATATACAAGTAATTGTTATTTATAATTATATTAATGGATTTTATAGATGAATCTGATAGTGGGGGTGAAGGATGGACCACCGTACAACGGAAGAAGCCAAAGAAATTAAATCAACAACAGTTGAGGGGAATCACAAAAGACTTGGCCTCAGCTTTTTCTAATGTGGCCACACCTTGTAAATCTGCAAATAATTCATCTTCAGTCAATAAAACACAGGGAAAAAAGGTAAATTAAATACATAATTAAAAAATGTTATACTTTTTAATTTAAATCAAATTGGTCAGGACCAATGAATAATAATTATTATTATAAAAAGTATTTTATAAGTAATCAAAAGGTAGTTTAATTTTACTCTATTTATTTTACAGGTTAAAAAACCGGGATTATCACTAAAGAGGAGAAAAAACAATCAGATTGGAGATGGATCTAATAAAAAGCTGGACAATAAACCAAGTCCACCGAAAGTTTTTCCAAAGGTATGTATTTTTATAGTAGTGTCATATTATTATATAATAAATTATTATTCATATATTTTTTTAATTAAACTTGTTGAAATATCATGATATCTATGGTTTGATTTTTGATGTATGATGTTTGACCAATTCTTTTTTTTTATAGGTTCCTCAGTCACTTAATTTGTCTACAGCTCAAAATCAAACAAAACATGCAACAAAAAAAACTACAGTGGTAATATAATACACATATAATATAATATTTTAAGGCAAAGTATGTATATATTATAAATATCATATATATTATATATGCAGAAGTTTTGAACCATATGTAAAAAATAACAAATGTACAATAACATATTTTTGTTTTTTTTTTATTTTGTTTAATTATTCATTTTAGAAAAAGTTTCTTCCCCAGAAAAACAACTTGTCCAGTTTTTTGATAAAAGAAGATAAAAAGGGCAAGTTTTCTGACTCATCACCACCAAAAGCTACTATTCCAGCTGCTGTAGGAAAAGCTCCTGATGATGATGATGATATCAATGGATCAAGATCCATTCCAGAACAAGAAGATGTATTGAAGAATGACTTCAACTCTCCGATGTCAATGGATTCCTCACTTGAAAAAGTTGACATAACCTTTCTACCTCCTACACTACTGTCAACATTAGAAAAGTCCAGAAGAAATTCGATATCTCCAAAAAAGAGTTCTCCAGAGGTATTAACATTATATTTTATATTTTGTATGTTGACTAAAATATCATGATATTTTTATTTCTATATTATAATTATTATTATTGTGAAATAATAAAATTAACAAGTTTTATTTTGTTAATAATAATTTATTACTACAGCCAATAAAATCAGATCCGAAATTCCGAAAATCAACCTATGGTGCAATATCAACAAGTGAGACTGATAACTTTGGCGAACACAAGGTGAATATAATAATACTACTTTTTCAATATAATTTAAAAGTAAAAATAAAATATTTTACTGTGTCTATTTAATAATTCTGAATACTAAAAATATGTTTTATATTGTTTTTATTATTTTTTATATTTAATAGAGGAGTGCTTATGATGTAGAAGAACAACTTGAGATTTTAAGAGCAAATAAAAAGATATTTGACAAGAAAGAAAGATTGGATAAAAGTTCTCAATATGGATCGGTGTCTCATTACATGATTAATAAAGGAAATACAACAGCACCACCACCAATTCCCAAAAAACAAAGAGATAGAGACATCAGGATGTCTGGGGTTGAAAGAATTCCCCGTGACCGTTACAACAATGAAACTATAAATTCTCAATTTGGAGAATCTGTTACTAAATTAGTATCCAACTTAACTGAGAAGGAACTCCAAGATGTCGTTATTAAAGTACCTAGAAAAGGTCAAAGAGCAGATTATTTGTGTCACTTTTGTGATTATATATCAACCACTAACGGTATTTAAATAAATAAATGTATTTAATATATTTTTCATCATAATAATATTATTATTATTCCCATGCATGTGTTCGGTTTTTAACTATATTTTATTTGGTGTAACTCATGTGAGGAAGCATGTAAAGAAAAATCATGGTCATCAAGAAATCGAAGTTCTGAAAAATTTTCGTGTATCTCCAAATGAGATTCTCACATTTTACCATGATAATCTAGAAGACTTGGCATGTAGATTTGTAAACTGTTATTATACAGCTAAAGCAAGTAAGTTGTTGTTTTTTAATATAAAAAAATAAATATAATAATTTTTAGTTATCATGATAACTTGTTTATTTACTTACTATATATTTTTTTTTTGAGTTTTTATTGCAATTATTATTTGTGTAGTCGAAGAATCGTTGTTTATTTATTTTTTATGTACTTTAAACAGGTGAAGAAGCTATTAGGCATTTCCGTAACCAACATGGTTCTTTGTATGATCATCCCTTTTCTTGTGATGTTTGTAAAAAATCGTTTGGACTTCTATGTGAGTTGAACCATCATACGGGTATATGTACTAAACCATATAAGTGTACATATGATGATTGTGAACGTGCGTTTCGAACGGCAGGTGATAAACTTAAAAATATGTCGATACTTCAAATTAATATAATCTATACAATCGGTATATTATTTTAATTTAGTTGTATTTGAATTATTTTATGTTGAAGATGTTTTTTTTTTAGTAAACACAAATTATTTAGAGAACTTAGCAACTCTTGAAAGATATATATATATATATATGTATAAAAATGAAGTTGTTTTTTAAACTGTTTGTGTGTTTTTTTCTCCTCTACACAAATATTTTCAGATCTTTTACAAAAACATAGTCTTACTCATCAAGGACTTAGTCCTTTCAACTGTCACATATGTTCTGCTGGTTTTACTGCACAAATTAGTTTAACAAGACATTTGGAAAAGCACAACGGGAAAAAATTTACATGCCCTGTTTGTACAAAAGTCATCAAAGGACGACGTAAGAAAATATCAAAAAAAAAAATAAAATGAATTGATTATAATAATATTTGTGTTATTAATTTTTCTTCACTTTTACAATACATCATGATGTATAAAAATAAATGTATTTGTTTGTTTTTTGACTTTTGCAGATGCTTTGAAGTTTCATCTAAGATATCACTTGGCAGAAAAATATAAAGTAGAAGATTGTTCAGTTCCCCACTGTCTTGTCAAAGTCCGTGAAGAAAATTTGAAAAATCACTACAAAATCCATGAAAAATTCTCAAATTCTTTCTGTTCCGTCTGTGAATTGGAAATAAATGAAGAAACAGAATTCAAAAGACACATGCAAAGTCAAAATCATTGGGACAAGTTAAAAGAAGCTTTGGAAAAAACTAAAGGACTCCTAATTGAACCTCTTCCAGCTGGATTATATTATGAAAAACCTGAATTTGTGGAATCGGATCCTCATGATGGGAGTACTCCTTGTTTTTGTGGTAATCCTAATGACTGCAAGGAATCAGGATTCCTGTTTCATCCTCATACTGTTTGTGATTGTGATCTCAAAGATGAATGTCCCATTAGAGACTTTATTTTTGATGTGAAAGAGATCAAGTACAAAACATGGAGCTTAAAAATTAAAGATCTAATCAAGTGCAGCTCTACATGTATCAATTACATGTGGATGTTAACTAAACTGGCTCCAAAAAAAGAAGATTGGAAAATGTACTTATACACTGGCGTTGCCAATGGTATTAAGGGATTTAGAGGAAGGACGGAAAGTCATTTGAGAGGAGAAGATGGAGCCTTGGGTAAAATAATAATAAATATATAATATATTACAAGTGTTTAAAAAATTACATGTATTAAAAAACTAATAAATGATAAAGTATGTAGTCCAAATAAATTTGAGTTATAATAATAATAATAATAAATCTAGATTTATACAATGTTTGTTGTTTTTTTTTTATAAAAAAAAATAATTTTATTTCTTAAACTATTTTTTTATAGACTGGATAGTCCTAATTCAAGTCTCAACTTTCAAATCTATTTTTGTGATTGACGTCATAAGTCTGGAGAGAGATATCAAAACATTATTCAAAACAAAAGTCCTTGGAAATCCAGCTATTTTAAAAATAGTCTTAGGCTGTGGACAGGACGTTCTACACTGTAAAGATTTCCTATCCACTCTCATGGTGAACTGTCTGGATCTCCAACTCTACATTGAACAAATTTTCAAACGTAGTAGTAACATCGTCAACGGAATTTTCGGACCTGTCCTGTTTGATAAAGTCAGTAGGAAAGGAGGTCCAACAACTAGTGATGAGTATTTCGTAGAAGGTCAACAATTGAGAATTGGTCCTGACGTCATTTTTAAATCTCTCTACCAGCTCGAGCAAGGAAACCACTCCCATTCTGACTTTGCTCTTAGATATGACAACAATTCGAGGATGGGAAGAGATGACATGTGGTTTGCTGCCAGTGATGTTGAATTTACTCTTAAATCCTTTTTCAAATTGAACAATGAGGTACATAAAATAATATATATTTTTAACTAATAATTATTTATTTTATTATTAAAAAAAACAATCGTTCCAGAACGATAATATTTAATTATTATTTATTTAATTTAAAAAAAAACAAAAATATAAATATTAATGACTTATGTATTTATTTCTTTTCTTTTATTTTTTACTACTTATAGTTACTCAATCTTTGTATGAAATGGGAAAAAATTGAAGAATTAATAATTGAAGCTCATGAAGAGACAAAAATAATAACAACAACAGGTTCCAGATCCCAGAAAATTGACTTTACCGTAACCGTGGATGAGCATCTAAAAATCGTCAGTCTCTTTCCAAATCAAAGACTAACTTTTGAGCGTCTTTATTATGTGCTTTGTGAGATGAGCTACCGAAGACATGAGAAATACAAAAATCCAAATGTTTCTAAGAAAGAAAAACATGGATTTTACTTCAATCTACTTCCTCTCAATGCTATTGCTGAAATTTCCAAAAAATTCAACTCGTCCTGGCTCCAGTCAATACAAGATATTTTTGAAGAAATCCAACACGTGCCATATCCATCCAGATGGATTGTGACAACAACAACAACAACAACAACTCCTGAAAATATTACATCAACAACACCAACTAT
>JABASP010000672.1:0-44293 GCA_019776565.1 Sminthurinus signatus
GAGAGAGAGCTCACAACTCACAACATTCGTCCATTCTAAATCTAAATCTAAGTATAACATACAAATACGCACTAAATTTGAACTCGTAAAATAGATGACAAAATAGATTTTTAATGTCGGAGGTAGTTTTGTTGATTACTGATTACGGAGATTACTCGTAAAATGACATGACATGACAGAGGAAGAAGGATCATTTTTTCTACTTTTTTTATCTGTACAATTTCCTGTGCATCTATTATCTATTTTCTACTCTCTACCTTTTAGTTTTAAGTCACTACTATTTTTTCATTTTCCATTTTCCATCTGTTGGTGATTGGAAGACGTTTTTTTTTTACATTTTAATGACATTTCGTCACTTTAAGGCTTTTTAAGAGAACTGATAACTGATCCAGATTCAATTTTTTCTAATTAGTTTGACCATTAACCACTAATCTTTTGAATTGGTTTACAGCTGTAAAAGATGGGAAATGGGCAATGGAATTTTTAGAATCAGAGAGCATAGTGATTGGGAATGTTGAATGTTGAGTGGTAAGTGAAAGCACTGAGCACATACAGAATACAGACAGCCTGTAAATAGTAAATAGTAGAATGAATTTGCACATTCTCTTTCCCACTCAAAACAACAGCCCAGTGCAGTGCAGAGTGCAGTTTGTAGTGGAAGTCAAACAGTCAAATAGTCAAACAGGAGGAGAATTGAATCATGAATGACGAGTGACGAATGGCGAATGGCGAATGACGAATGACGAATGAAGACTGAATGAGTGACACAAAGAGATAGTTGAGCCCATAATTAGTTGATCATAATTATAGTAATAATAATGTTTATTACACATTCCACCGTACATAAATCGGACATGGGACGTCGGACGTAGGAATTTGGAATGATTACACACATCAAGTATCAAATGTAAAATGCACTATGCACAAAACACACAATACTTTGATAGCTTGCCGTATTTGTTTTTCTCTTCATTTTGCATTTTGCATGTACATTTTGTACAATGTACAATGGAGTGGACACATGTAAAATTTAGCACATTCATTGTTCATGGCTCATTTTCCCTTTAGCATACCTATAACAAATAACATACAACATGGGGAATAATGTTAGAGTGACTGAAGACTGAAGACTGATGGATGAGTTATGAGTTATGAGCTAATAAGTAATAAATGTACACTGTGTACCGTTCAAATTTAAACAATGCCAGTTGCCAATTGCATATGTAAAAATGACATGCGTTCAGTTAGTCTCTTGACTATTTCATCCTTAAATATTAAATACCAAATACTAAATACTAAATACACACTCAACTCTTTTATGAACAAGGTACATTGTAAATTGTAAATTGTAAATATTATTCAAATGAGACAGGGAATATGAATCAATGAAAGTTGGATGCAGAATCCCATGTACTTCATCTTCATCGCAAGAAATAATAAGGAAAGATGCATTTAATTAGACATCAAGACGAGATTTTAAAGATTAAAGATTCTAGATTCAAGATGCTTAAGGCCTCATCCCCATCAACATTATTATTATTATTTACTATCCGTCTTTTCCAGATGGATAAATAAGTAAATACTTTTGTCTTTTGTGCTTACTTACAATTTACAATTCGTATTTTCTTGTCTTCTTCTGTCTCATTGTTCAGGGCTCAAAACAAAAGTCTAAACTTTCTTCCACTTTCCTCATGTTTAATGAGGAAAGAAGAGGAAGAGGACGTCACATAATAATAATAATATCGCATGTAAATTTTTTGACATGCCCTTTTAGAAAACTCTTTTTCAGTTTACAGCACAGAAGCTTCAAAGTATAAATCATAATTATTAAAATATTTAAATCAGGATCTAATTTGCATACTGTATGCATATTGTATAAAAGCTAAATACAGCATAACGGAAGAATCCGCATCAAGAATATTAATACTGAATGCAAATTGAAACATGAAACACTAACCGTCAAATATTTTTTCCACCATTTTGTCGTACAAAAAAGGTATAGCTCACAACCAGTGCAGTATTTTGTATATATTTTAGATTTTAGAGCATTCATAGGAAAATTACGTTTGTCACGTAGGAAAAAAAAACTTTTGGAAATAGAATAGCATATTTATCTTAATATGGACCAAATTAGAATTACAAAGGTTAGAATGTTAAAAGTTAAAATGTAATGTTGAACTATGTTCTTTTTTTTTGTTTTACATTTTACACTGTACATCCACGTTACACATTACACTTACAACTTACAATTACAAATTATCATAGCGCATCCTCCATTTATTGCTCTGATTAACACTTTCAATTTCAACAATAAACTGCCTTTCATTCTATTTCGTATTGATGTAGATTGTAGTGTAGCGTTCATGTTTGGTGTTTGGTGGCTCAGATATTCATTACAATTTACAATTTACTATTGTATGTATTTTTGGTGGTGGAAAAGGAAAGTGCTCAAGTTGAACGTGAAGCTTTTTTGTTTAAATAACATCAAGTACGTAGAATGTAGAATTACGATTAAGTGTACAATGTACAATGCATGTGTATTGTGTATTTTGTATACGGATGAATAGAGTGTTGGATGCATGTGTGTGGTTTCGCATTTAGCATTTAGCATAATAACTGTATTTTGTCTTTTGCAAAAACGGAAAATGGGAAAAATCACACTTTTACTCAGAGGACAAACAGCATACAAAATACTTGTGTACTATTTGTTATGTGCGATGTGTGATGTGCGATATGCTAATTTTGTCAATCAAATGATTCATTAGAAAGAGGAAAGTGAGATTTGAGATTTGAGATGCGAGGTGTGAGGTGTGAGGTGAAGTGCGAGATGCAAAGTCAAAACTCAAAAGTTGGAAGTGGAGTAAGTTGAGTGTGACACACATGCAAAATGTGCAGTAACTTTGATCCTTAAAAAAAACAAAAAAGCTTTTCATTCGCTTCAGTAAAAATTGACAAAGAATGACGAATGAAGAATCTTTAAACATCAAATCAAAATCAAAGTCAAAAAGTATCGCAAATCCTCAATAGATTTTGTACTTCAAACTTTAGATTTTTGATGTAATATTTTTGGTGTATTTTACATTTTACACGTTTTATACGAAATACGAATCATTTCTATTTTGAAATAATTAAGTTGAAAAGAATATGCGGAGGTGGGACCTGGCCTAGACAAAATAAAAATGAAAATGAAAAAATCATCCCACTGACACTGTCGACGTCGACAAAGGAAAAAGGAACAGCTCACGATAACTGTGGACTGTGTATAAAATTAAAAGTAAATCTGTTCAAGAATCAACAGTCAAGAATTAAGAAGCCTCATTGATACATGAATGTAGTTTGTTGTTTGTTGTTTGTAATATCGTAACAGACGCCAAGTTGACTGCTGATTTTTGAGGAAACCTTATATGAAATTATGACAACAATTATTACAATCTGTATAATATTATATTATGCTCAATTCAAATTCAAATTCAAAGTCAGATACAACATCCAACGGCAAACGGCAAATTGTCTACAATCTACATAATACATAATATAATCTGTATTCAACATGTAACATGTATAATATATTTCCATCTTTTTTCAACCCACGATCAAGAATCAAGAATCAAGAATAGCGAAATGACGAGATCGATTGGGAGAAGCAACTCACACATGTACAAATAATATTATTATATCTTTTCAATGTATATAAACAATCACGAACTCGCTATTTGTATTCCTATTCCTATTCGCTACATTGAACATTGAACATGGTAAATGGTAAATAATGAATAAAGAACAACGTTTTTCTTTTTTCTTCAAGAATAAAATAATAAATGAAATGGAGTCAATTTTTGTTGGAGAGAAAGAGCAACAAAAGTAAAACTTTTAAACATGTGTCTAATGTCTAATGTCTAACGTCGAATGTCTAGTCATCTAGTGTGTCTAGTGTCTAGTTGCTATACTCATACACAGAAAATGACTATAATAGGCTAGAGGCCGTTTCCTTTCCATGGACTTTGCATATACATACAAACTACAAAATGCAAACTACAAACACAGATAGAACGATAGTCAGTCAGTAGAGTCAGAGTCAGAGTCAGAATTGGAATTGGTGTTGGAATTGAATGTGGGTGCGAGTGCCTACTTGGTTCCTTGACTTAGAAAATTGTCTTTACAGCAGAACAAGAAGAAGAAGAAGAACATTGAACATGGACTGTTCAACATTCTACCTCCTACACTTTGCATGACATGACACTATATTATTGCAGTCTGTGTTTTGTATTCTTTGACAACACAGAAAATACAACATTGTACATCATACACAGAGATTTTGATTCTTGGTTCTCAATCCTCAATGAATTCCAAATCCAAATCCAAACTGGTCTACAGTCTATACAGAAAATATTAAGACAAGGACGACACACACACAAAATCACACACAGCACAACTTGCAACTGTCAACTCATTCTATTGTCTTTGTGGAGTAGATATTATTGTGGATTTCATTGTGAGGAACCTTCTTTCACCATTGTAATACAATTACGTACTAAATCCACCTTTATGTTTACGCATCCAAAATCTATTCAAAGATACATACATAAATCTTCTCTCTCTCTTTCATTGTCCTTAATTAGAGCTGAGTCTAAATTTAAATTTAAATTCAAAATTATAAAAAAAAAATCTATTTTGTCTCCACGTGCGTATACTGTATACTGTATACATTCTCGATTCTCGATTCTCTATGCTCATTAGATACTTTATTAATTGAAGATAATTCTACATTGTACATTGTACAACCGTTACTAAATAAAGTGTAAAGTACATACAACAACTAGAAAAAAAGATGCAATTACACTTGATTCTTGATTCCATTTCACACTCACTTTGATCTGATTTCCATCTTCCATTTTCAACTTCACGCCGTCCTCACAATAAAGAATAAAGAACACACATTACACATAAGCTACAAACTACAAAGTGCGAACTATAATTCAGAATTCAGAACCAAGTATTTTTATCATTGTACCACTGACCATGTAGATTTTTTGAAAAAGATACTCCTCTTCATTCTTCACTGTTCACTGTTCACACATTAAAATTTTACATGGCATTTGTACTTGTACTTTGTACAGTGAAGAACTTAATGATATCTTTGTCAAGAACTGGATTATGGACGTGTGGATATACATAGATCATAGAAGATAGATAATAAATGATAAAATCTAAACATATCTCTTACCACGGGCTTTCATGTCTTCTTCCCTTTTCCATTCATGAGTGGAGATTACAAGATAAAAGATATTGTATATTTTACGGAATACACATTGACTGAGTTGGAAACTTTCACACTCTTTGCTATTATTTTTTTCTTCACTTTGTATCATATTCATGCTGTAAAAATTAAGAATGTAGAATGTGCCATGAACTATGAACACTTTGGATTTCATCAAATATTCAATAAGTCAACTAATTTAGAGTTTATTACTGAAATCTGAAATTGCACACCACACTTGTGTTTTGTGACTTGTGCTAATTGCAAATGAGCTTGTACATGTAATATTATCTTATAATTACTCCATTAATGGTGCATATTAATTATTAAGTAATTATTGTAGTTATTAGTCATGTTCAAGAGAACACACGACCACAAAAGACAAAAGACCGACAGAGATTAATGTTGAATAATATTAGACATTTGATATTTGATATTGAGCATACTTAAATCATAAATACTTTTTATGACATCGGTTTATAATCACTTAACTCTAATTCTACTTGATACTGTATGCTGTAAACTGTAAGAACTAAGAACTAAGCGGTCAAATACTTATATTGTAGATTGTAGAAGATTGAAATAAAATCCGTTGTATCGTAAAAACTGAATTTATTGATTATTGATTATTGATTACATATTTATGGCTCATAAACTTGAAGGTAGGTGCGTAATTTATACTTTGACAACTGGACTGACTTGTGAGCTTTTTTTATTATGGTGTGTGTCAGTAGTCAGTAGTGAGTAGTACTTGTTACTTGTTGTGTACTTCATCTCATATGCTTTTCCCATAGACAACAAAGGAAGAAACAAGATACTTGTACATTATACTTTATACTGATACTAGTAAATGGTGAATAGTAAATCACTGTTTAAACAATGTCAAATCCATCCATTCATTCATTCGTTCATTCCTCTTTTTTTCTTGTAGGTAAGCCACAATCCTATTATTATGTACAATGTACAGTGTACATGTGTAACTGACATCATAATTTTTTCCATGTGGTCCCAGACCTACAAACTACAAACCATACAAACTAGGAACAAAGTAAAGAGTGAAGAATGAAGAATATATACAAAGAGGAACACATGTACATATTTTATTAATATGTACCAATTGAATTGAATTGAATCTGTGTAATAGAAACATTGTTTACTGTTTACGTTTTGTACTACTGTTCCTATAATATTATTATAAAAAAAAGTATCTACATTGAAGAAAAAAGTATAGATATAATGCATAATGAAACCCTTTAGCCAAAACTCGACAGACACAGATGTATCATATGTACACGAATTGATTGTGAATTGTGAGTAGGTAAATGGTAAATGGTAAATCTCTGTGAAACTGGGTAATAAGAGGAAACCTTTAACAAGCTATTCCTGCATTGCATTCCATTTCATTGTATATTGTATATTGTATTATTCGTATGACTATTAACTATTATCAAAACTCTCAACTCTGATGCACAGTGTACAGCACATATACATATATATATATAAAATACTTATAAACGAGTTGAAGAATTGGGATTTGAGAACTAAATAAAAGAGAAAGAGGAGGAGGAGAAAAAGAAGAAGAAGAATATAAAAAAAAGAGAGAAAAAGAGATTGAACATTTAACCACAAAATAGAATGGAATCAAAAAATTGTGAAAAGTTGCACAATGAATAACAAGTTGCTTCTTCTCTTTTCCTCTCTTTTCTTATTATTCCTCTCAGGCCATTTTTCACTCCAACTTTTATTCTATTCTCTGTATTCTCTGTTCTCTATTCTGTATTCTCTCTGGTTCATTCATTGAGGTAGTGTGTAATATGAGACAGTATCACTCTCAAAATACTATTGAGATTTGAGACACTCTGTACGCTGTACTCTTCATCTCATTCTTCTTATTCTTATTTCTTATTTTCAAGCAGAATTGAATTTACACATTGTACAAGTAGTGTCTGCTTTTACCTTTTACACAGTTGTTGGTTGTCTCTTGTCTCTTGTATCTTTTATAGTAGAGAATTAAGCATTATTGTACATTGGAAATTGATATATATGCATGTGAATTCATACAATAACAATTAGGTTCTTTGATCAAGGGCAATACATTACTTACACACTACACACTACACACATTACACACATTTTCCTTTTCTCATTCTTTTCCTCGTATTCTATTATCTATTAAAAGTTAAAAGTATACTCTATAAATCCTAATAGTAGAAAGAAACTGGTAGCTAGTTCTATGAAGATTTTCAATGTTCAATGCTCAATGATGAACATTCAACTTGAAATTTACCTTCTCTTCACTCTTCACTCTGCACTCAGTTAATAGTATAGTTAGTTACAAGTTACAAGTTACACGGTCTACAAGACACAAGCCGGTATTTTGTATTTTCATGTGGTATATAATAATAGCCTTTGATCATGATTCTACTAAACTCTTTGGATTTTGCATAGATCTGCATTTATTATGTTTTTTTTTTTTACATTTACATTTTCAGAGTCAAATCTCAAATTATTAAAGCTACTACCTACAATCTACAATCTACATACATAATACATATTATTAAGTATGTATCGTGAATCTTCTTGTTCTTCTTCCTCTTGTACTTCAACTAGATGACTAAATACCAAAACGATTGGTTTGGCTTGGTTTGGTTGAGCTTGTCGTGTATCGTGTATCATACAATACATAATAATATAATATGTGTCGTACTTACATCTTACATCTTCAATCGTACTGTCAACGACTACTTAAGCAGATTACACGATTACTCCTATTAGCATAAATATAACATGTAACACATGTAACAAGTACAAAGTACAAAGATAGATCACGGGGACAAATTAAATTTTTGAGTTCAATTCAATGTTCAATGTTCAATACTCAATACAAAATACGCAATACGTGTAATATGAAATACTTATGTATTTAAATTGTGGGAATTATAGATCCATCTTTTATTATTAGTATTTATTAGTATTATACCTTTTTACTATTTGCCTACCTACTACATGCTACATGTAGCATGTACTACCTACCCATATTTTTCTGATTTTGCAAAGGGCAATAATAATCTTAAATATGTGGCAACTGTACAAATTGTACTACATAATAAATAATAAGCTATACAAGATGCAAGATACAAGAGAGTCGCAAGAGAGAAAAGAGAAATAGAGAGAAAAAGGAATTATCACAATTATTAGTGTTACATCAAAATTCAAAATGCAAATATTCACAGTTCACACCTTCACAAAAATGTGTATGTATGTGTAATATGTGGATTTACATGTGTAATGTGTACATGATCAAAACAAAGATAAATAAATCAGTCACAAAAGTTATCTATTAGTTATCACTTGTGTGCATATAGGTAATATTTAATTGGTATAAGCACAGTACACATTTTTTTTTGAGGGTCATAAGGATAATTACATTTTCACCATGTTTCCCACCACGCTTATTATGATGATCATGATCATCAACGATGATGATGTAGGGCTGGGTCTTATGTCCTATGTATACCTGCACCATATTATATTGTACATTTTTAACATTTAGTTATGCCTTTACAGTGTACACCATATACATACATGTAGAGGTTATACGTTATACGTGTATGAATGAGTGAATGAATGAATGAATGAAAGCTTAACTTTTGCTTATCTTCTCTCTATAATATTGCTGGTTGCTGCTTCTAGCAAAAATGGATGGTGATTTGAAACTAATGGACTTTGATTATTCATTTTGTTTCTTATCTTATACTTCCCAAATTCCTGTCGTCTTACGTAACACAACATAATATAATAATAATAATAATAATAGTAAGAATAATAATGATGTAAACTAACATTATCCTGACATTACAATAGAAAATAGTATGAGCAGATACAGAGAGAGACGTCCTGTGTTCTTTTCTCTTTTTCCCTTCTTTTTGTACTTAATGTGTCGCTCACAAAATTTTCATTTACAGTAGACAGTAGACATGAGACTGTTTTGTAAAATGAACCTGAAGGGAGAAAACGCAAAAGAAGTCATTATACAACAATAAACCTGTAAAAAAAACTAAATTTTCTTGTCTGCCAGCTACTAAACTATAAACTATTGAAAAGAATCTTCTTTTCCTATTCTTCCTTTTTTTCCCAAGTTTTTAGTTTGAGGCATAACTTTGAACAATACCGAAACTGAAACTTGAAAAACATTTGAACTGTGTAATGTGTAAGTAATGTGTAATATTACACAGTGCACAGTGCACAGACATTTAATGCATTATGTACAGAGCACAGAGTATGTATAATAGATTATTATACAGCATACCGTATGAAAAGTACAATGAACAAAAAATAATATGCGCTAAATGATACGTAATACATAAGAATTAGAGTACTCTTATTAACTCTTAGTGATAATAATAATCATATGTGTAAGAAGCTACTAACTACAGACTGTACTTTAATATAGGGGAAGATGAATTTTTATCCCTTTTGCTTAATCCAAAGTACAAAATGCAATGTTCAATGTTACGTATATTTTAAATTTATGATATTTTATTTTTTTAAATACTTTACGCTAAATACTTTGAAACACCTGAACTGAACTGAGGATTAAGTTGGCACAAATAATATGATGTACTTACAAAATGCAATAATACGTATAAAGATTATTTTGACAGTTGTATTATTTTGTTGTTACAGATGTAATAGGTTCAAGTATATTATGTTTATTCACTTTTTGGGCAAGTTTAAGCAGTTGAGTAAAACTTTTTAACAGCTCTTTTTCACCATTTTTGAACCAAGAACAAGAACAAAACAGTTGAATAGAATACAATTCACATCAAGAATGACACGCACTGCTATATCCTATATATACATGCATATTTTATATTTTACATTGCGTTATCATAATGGTCGTAATAATAATTATTATTACTTTTATTATTTTATTTAAATTTGCATGTCTTCCTGTGTTTTTTTTTTGCATATAGTGAATAGTTTTCTTCAGTGGTAAGTGGTAAGTTGAGACTACTACTCTGTACTCTTTATATATGTGTGCGTATTACATACTATATACTCACAAATTATAGACTGAAAAGGTTTAAGACGATAAACAATAACATTATATTATTATGATGTTGTCATACTTATTCATTCATGAATAGACATGGAATAAAGTTTTGACGGCAGTCATCTCAAAGCTTTTGTGAGTCCTACAATATATAATATTATATAGTGTTTACAGTTTAACACATAAATATATGTATATATACATACACGTGCTTCATTAAATTTAATAATAAGCCATAATTCTCAGCTTTGAATCATGTAAATATCATTTTACAATTTTAGAGTATATTACTTAAGTAGTTTAATACTGGCTAGAGTATAATGTATGAGGTATGAGTTAAACTAATTCTGCTTTTAATGAAGATTAAACACATCACTATTACCTATTTTTTTTCTGTATTCTGTATCACATTCAACTGTATTTTAGATCTAGTACGAGTTCAAGTGAAGAGCATCATCAACAATAAATACAAAATCAAGTATTTATGTATTTTACATATATATACAAAAATGAAACATAGCATTATACAAAAAAAGACGAAGAAATAAATAATAATGATTAATAACTATTTTGTTATTATTGTTTGTTTGTTTGTTTGACTAAATTGTTTTGTGTCTCACCACCTGCATCATACATGTTTGAACAAAAACACAAAACCTCTATGAAAAGTAAATAATTAAGAACTTTTCTTGTTTCTTGTAACAATGATAATTATTTTTTTAGTTTTGCAATAATATTCTTTTTTCCAATATTTGGAATTAAATACAAACAAACAGAAAAAGAATAATATAGCTGCAATCTAATAGGTCTCATACAATACATGTAGTCAAAATTCAGAATAGCAGCCTTCTAAAGTTGTTCTAGATTCTAAACATGCCTCTACAATATCTAAATCAATCGTATATTAGTGTTACATTACTCTAACTCGATTTTTTTTGTAAAATTATAGAACCATGTATATTGTATATAATAATTCATTGTATTTATTTTTACTTTGATATATACATCCTTTAAAAAATGACCAAGCATTCTCGATAGGAGGTAATAAGTAACAGTATTTTTTACCATAATAGATTATAACATTGTTATTATTACAGTTTTTGTTTGTTGTGTTAAAATTATATTATTACTTACTTTTATATTGAACGACTATTAGGTGGTATGCTTTTTAACATATATTTTATGTAGCATGCTGCAGCACGTGAACACTTATATAAGAAAAACATGATGTAAAATCCATTATTCTGAATATCTCCAACGTGCATATGCAACCTATAAAATAAACAAACAATTCAATAGACATATTTTTACAATCATGTTTTTAATGATTTATGTATAATACACACATATTAGAAATTATAATATTATAGAATTAACACAGCTTATTATACTACAATTAAATATGGTCTATTTTTACCTTCATTCGATCCCAAACATTTTCAAATGAATCCATAGCTGGTCTAACATCCAAAAGAGCAAATTTATAAGAATTTTTGTCAACTGGGCCCCCATCATAATAGTCAATAACATAACGAACTTCTTTTCCACATCTGTCAACGATCCAGTCATGTCGATCAAATGGAAGCTCATACCCCATCCTGATATATACAAATATATATAAAACAAAGGATTGTTAATATACAATATACTAATCATAAATTTGTCTATTTGCAATAATACGTTAGAAAAAAAAATATCTTACCAACTCCGTATACGGGCTCTTGGTGAATAGTCTTGCGCTCTTCCAGAAAAACTTTTTAATTTTGGACACATACATTCAGTTGCATGAAGGGCTTCCCATTTTAAAACTTCTCTCCATGCTTCTTCATTATTTACATTGTGAATACTAATAATGGCATCCATGTCTTTCTTTGACACTTCCTCATCTTTCCATCTCCAACCTTTACGAAGCATGGCATTCCAAAACATCTAAAAAAAGATTTTCAATTGGCAACAATTAATTATTATTATTAATATTGAACGATTGAATAAGTTTGTGGATAATGCTTAATCATAATTTTATTAAATAAGTAATCTACTTACTTGAGGAGATGGATAAACCCAAAATTCTTTTTCAGTTCCAGCTTTAGGAATGGAACTCACAACACGTTCAGTTGGTAAGGGAAAAGGTTGATCTGGAGCTGGTAATTGATTAGCTGGTGGCATCTACATAAACATTTTTATTTCATTATTCATTATTTAGTATACAAATAACAATAATAATTTATTTTCATGATATATATTATGCATACCATGTTTTTTGGATCCAAATCTGCTGTTTGTGGATCTTCCATTAGACCAGCTTTTGCTGGACATTCAGATCTCCAAACTGGTTTTGCTTTTTCCTATTACATCAATTATCATGTTAAATGTTATGTAAAAATACATGTAAAACAAAATACGAGATTAAAATTGTAAATTATTGTTAATATTAAATAAAATATCCCAACTAAAACATACATGATTAACGGGGCATCCTGCTGGCTGTCCCTATTAAAAATTTTAAGTATATAATTAAATTTCAAATTCGTAATACTGTTTATTATATCATTTAAAATAATGGCAATATAAAGCATTTAGGAATAATAATTAAGAAAAACGTACATGATTTACAGGACAACCTCCTCCCGATTTCATTTGTTGACTATTTTTATTGTTGTTGACTTCATCTGGAGGTTTAACTATAGCTTCTGCTACTACTGTTGCTGTTGTACTAACGTTTCCCATTTCTACCACAATTAATTAACCTAAAGGAGTTTGAAATTATATATTATTATATTATATGCACTTTAAAGATTTTAACAGAACCAAATTAAATTAAAAAATCCAGAAAAATCGGCTGAAAAAAATCGCCCTCGTGATATCACTGATTTCAAATACTCGTTCACAGCACAAGGAGCAATAATAATGACCCACTTTTTTTAGGGGTATGCTGATGATGAAAAAATAAAAAAGAGACAGGCATACAATTTTACATTTTTTGGTAATTTCTCCTTTATTCGTTTTCTTTTAATTTATGTCCATGCATAAATCACACACATAAAATAATAAATAAAAATTAAAAAGTTGATTTAACAATATGGAATGTATATTATGAAATACATAAAATTATGGCGAAGCATAATATAATAATAATATAGCGTGTGTAAGTACAAATTGAAGCGATTCAATTATTTTTTCGGTTTTGCTTTGGTCTTGCTATTTTGTAACATTTTTCATCGTTTACGTAATTGTAATTAAAAGTTTTAGTAATAATAATAATAATACATGGTTAAAAAGGTTAAAGTAAAATTTTGATTGTGCTCATTTGTTGATTATAATATATACACAGTTTCAGAAAATATGAAGAACTACATATAACACATGAAATTCGTCTATTTAAAATTTAAAACGAATCATAATAATATGATGTATGCTTCCATGCACATACATAATTTACAATTTAAAACTAGTTGCATATAATATATATTTAGTATATTATGTAGATATTATACTGTTGAGTCTGTATATTGTGAACGATAACAATATTTTAATTATTGGTACAGCGTGTGTTTGTTTCTTTTTTGATGATGATATTGATTGATTATTGTCCACAGCTTTTATTACAGATGATTCTAGGGTAGACTGAGCAAATCCTTATCTGAATATAAAGTCTCACATTTATCATAAATGGACCGAGTTCGTTCAGTAACTTCTTTGACTAATGCATCTACTTCACAGCTTTGTACATGATCACCACAAACCTACAAAAAAAAAGTTTGCTAGTTACAAAAATGAAGCTCTTTTACATAACAAAATTAGTTACACTCTTTTTATAGTGCATATAATATTAAATATTATATTTTACCTTGGAAAATAAGTCCTTTTTAGTGGGTAGAGTGTACATGGCTAAATGAGCTCCCTTTTTAATGACCCAAGGGTGATATTTGGCAAGTGTACCATCATATGATGTCTTACAAATGTGATGTGTTCCTTCTTCATCTTGTATTTGAAGTGACTTTTCAAGAAATTGAGACACAAATACTGTAATAGAACAAAATCAATAAATTGTTTTTATAAAATACTTTTTCTACTGTCCTTACATCATACATAATCTATAATTTCCTATAATCAAAAATTGAAGAAACAAAAGTTTTAGATATACATACTAAGAGAACGATGAAGACGAAGAAATGTACGAGATCCTGAAGCCTCTTTATTTGACGTGATTAATCCACTTGTCATTTCATACTCGAGCATTTTTTCAACAGTAATATATTCAACTCTTTTGGGACCTTGTCGGTAATTTGAGAGGATTTCTACTTTAGCTTTAACCTGTAAATAGAAATTAAAGGTGTTTTATAGAATTTAAAAAAATACTAGATCAAATGAATTTTAAAAATCATTTACACATTTCACTATGATCATTTATTACACATATTAATTTATGATAATTAATGAAACCAACTTACATCTGACCCCACAAATCCAAAAACTGTCCCTAGCATACAGAAAAATCTGGAACACACAAAAGAATTAAATACATAACAATTATTATATAGCTTTTCCTAATAAAAAGACCTTAAACCTACAAATTACAAATAATAAATAATAGTAGTAAAAAATAAGTGGTAAAATTGCCTTACTTGTACAATTGTTTAAATACTTCAATGTATTCATCCATACTAATGTGACCACTGTCTTCAAGTACACATCGTTGTAAATGTTGTTGAAGGGCTCTACAATCAAATGTACCCCCAAATCCTCCATCAGTCAAATCTCCAGCACTTTTTTGATCCTCACCTTCCATGATTCTCTGTGAAGAAGAATATTTAATTATTAATTACATCAAGTTAGTTCAAAATCAACTTTTTATTCACAATATAAAATATAAAATATAAAATACTTTTTTCTTACCTACTACAATTTTTTATCCGTTCTCTGGTCACAAAATGCTGAAGGAGATGATGAAGGACAAAGTTTAGAGTAGATGCATTAGAAACTAGAAGCCACTTTATCTAGCCAAAGGTAAGTAAATAAGCCAAAGTAAATTAATGGACTTTTATATGCACCTAAATAAATAATTAAATTGATAAATCTTTTTTTTTTGACTACTCAAAATCAGCTGTGCTCTGCCACACACAGAATTTAGTCTGTCTATTCACTTGCACGTGTTCTCGTTTTTCTCATGCATTTTTATCTATACGATGTCTTTCGTTTTTCATCATTTATTTATTGTGTCCCATTTAGAATTTAGATCATCTCTCTAACTGTCATAAATTATTATTATTGATCTCCTTTATAAAAATCTCATATATGCATAAATAAAACGACATATTTTATACATAAAAGATTTTAAATGCACAGCTCTTGCTTATGCACTCGAAGCTCTAAATCTCTGGAAAAATATTCGGTGAAAGTACCGCAGAGGACTTTCTCCAGTTTTGTCCCTTTATGGAAACAAAAAAACATTTACTTTCTACTACGAATGTCATGATACCCTTAAAGCCCTTACGACCAAAGGTAAATAAAATATCATGAGATCATGATAACAAGGTGCTTTGAAATTTGAAATGCACATATATATGTATTCCTTTTACTAAAAGTATTGTATGAAACTCCATCATCCATCATAAATGACTTGATGCTTTTTTGCACTTCAATGATCACATCGGAATATTCTTCATACTTTGGATGCCTAACGCAAACATTATGAATTATTTCCATCATTTATTTAATTGTAATGTTTCCAGTTTCTATTAAAGTAAAAAAGTATATAATATACACCATTTCTTAGAATATATCGTATGTTCAGAGTTAAGCACGTGTATGCAGTATGCACATGCATAGAATACTCATTATGAAATATGAAATTGCAACTTTTTGTATAGGAAAAAACGTTTGGTTATCACATTATAATGCATTATATTATACAGTCATGAGCAAATGGCAAATCGAGGGGAAAAAATGTGTCTTTTTACACAGATCAGTTGGAAGTTGGACTTGAGACGTGAGATGTGTGATGAATGTTGAAAATAATGATAGTAAAAAATACATCTTTTTGTCTTCAAAGCTCTTTATAATATTATTTGCTCGAATCTTATTGTATTTATTGTATTTCCATTCCATTTCCACTTTTATGAATTTTTCCATTTAAATTTGTTTTGTGCTTTCAGCTCACATTGCATTATCAATTATCCATTATCCATCATATTACAAGAAATTATCAAGTTCAGGGCTAATGTGAAAAATTCGTGTTTACCATTGAAAATGTGTACACTCTACAAAGTTTACATGCTGTAACTTTTCAGTGTACTTAACTTCAAAGAAGTTGACCAAGAAGAAGTGGAATCACAAGTGGATTTATACAGATGATACACATTAAACATTCTACATGTTACATATTATATGAAACACAGAATAAATACTAAATACTAGATACTAGATACACACAGATGCATAACAAAATAAACAACAAAAACAGAAATGAGCATCATGACTGACTTTGTATTTTATACCTTAACAAAAGTAATGCAAAAACTGATTATGTATGGAAATTTCATCACCTCTATTTTTTATATCAAAGATTAAAGATGCTGCTTCTGCTGCTGATGATGATAATGATGATTGTGTTTTAGCTCAATGATGCTCAAGGCAAAAATTCTAGACTAGCTAAGAATTAAGAATAATATGATATTTTGTTTTTCTTACAGACATGGAAAAAAAATGCTAAAAGTCTAACATGTTCCTCCTCTTACTTGTTTATAGTTCATATGAATAAAATATATCATGTATCATGTACCTGACAATGCATGTGTGTTGTGTGTAAGTATCTAGTTCACATATTCTTGGAATAAAATGCAAAAACCCCAATATATTTCTTGCATGTCAATTTATTGTTGAATATTACTATTACGATGTTATACATTACTCTGTTTTTTTCTTACATGTTCCAGAGTGAGCACTGTCACTGGAAAATTGAATGAAAAAAGGTATGCGGCATTACTATGTGTGAGAAGGAAGAGAATACAAACAAAATTTTACTAGTATAGGGAAAAAGAAAAAAGATGAATGACATGAATTATCTAGTTGATTCAAAATATTCCTCTAGTCTCTACTGTAATCTGCAATGCAATAAAAACTTGTGTATGATTTAATTCATTAAAGTATTAAATATATACAAAACTACTCTCATACATTCATAAGTCATTCATAATTCATAATTCATGCACACTAAAGTACTTGGATACATATTATAAATTATAAAACCCACAAAAATCTAAAATCTACATATTTAAAATATCTATACTGTCGGATTCTCATTGTAATTCTCTTATCGATTGTAAAAATGGTTATCATTATCATTCCAAACCAACGTGCAACGTGACAAGTGTCAAATGACAAGGGAAAAATTATCTGGATTCTAAATACATACATTCTACATTCTACACAGATACAACAAAAATTAAAAATAATCATGTATAATCATGTGTCGAATAATATATTTAAATTAAACTTGTAAAAATCAGATTCATCATTCTTCATCAAATATCAAATCAAATCAAATCAGTTGAACTTTGAAGTATTCAGTTTTCAGTAGTCAGCGTCAGAGAATTTTCAGTATTACTTACGTATTCTTTGCACTCTTTACACATGAACCCTGAATTAATAATGCTGATTGTTATTTGTTCTTGTATTAGCTAATAAAATTCTGCCTGAGTGTTACACTGCTGGCTGCTTGCATGGTATTTTAAAAATAATACTGACATAATACCTTCTGAATTCTGAGTTTTGAATTCTAATAGATAGACGGAGAGAGAGAGAGAGAGAGAAAGAGGGTGAAAACATTGTCAATCCTAAATTGTGTCAAGCTCATATTATCTCATGTCTCATGTATAAAACCAAAAACCAAAGTCAAAGCGCCCTACATAATTTAATATGCTCATTATATTATGCATAATATGTATATAAAATTCATACCTGTAGACAAAATACAAATATCGATTAAATTACGACTGCAGGAGATGATTACACGATTCTGATTATAGATTATAGATAGAATATTGCAAATTTTTATCTGTTTACTTTGTACTTATTTTTACAACTACAACTCCGGAATCAGAGAATCGGAAGCGTGTGTTTGAATTTTGAATATGTACATACAAAATACAAAAGATACTACAAGTACACACAAATACGCAAATAACAAAGTACAAAATCAGCATTATCCTTTTAACAAAAACTAACTACTACAAACTATACAGCGGTTTAAACAATGATAAATGACAAATGATAAACTTGATCCTTTGGTCGTGTCGTTGCATCTCTCTTTAATCTAATCTCCAAACTACGAAAAGCTGAATGTAGAAGAGTCAAGTGCCTCTTTACTCTTTACACATTTGTTATTTGTGTAGTATAGCACGAAATTTGATTTTAATTTTGATTGGCATCCCCTTTTCATATGAGTATAGTTATTATTATTATTATTTGGGATGCAGTGTCAAATCTCGATTCTCAATTCCAAAACTATTAACAATTCAAACCTTAAAACTTTCAACCACAAGTAAAAAATGGTAAATGTTAAATGGGTCTGTAGTCTGTAGTCTGTCTGAAGTCTGAAGTCTGAAATCTCAAGTACGTAATAAAGTTTTGCATCTACAATCTACACTCAGATGTTTAAGGGCAGTCCCAGAGAGAAAAAGGAAGGGAGTTAAATGGGGGATTTTTATGACACGGATCTTCAATCTTCAATCTTTTACCTATTCGCTATTAGCTATTATTGTCGATCGTCGATTGTCGATTGTGGACTGGCCATTTAACATTAGATTCTAGATTCTAGACCAAAGAAGGAAGGATATAAACAAAAATGTAATGGAGAGTTGACGAGCTATAAAAGAAAGAACAGCATATCCGCATCCATACTTATTACTCATGTATTTATTATTTCTGCATATAATGTATAATGTATAAATGTTAAATGTGCAATGTCCATGTTCGAATGGACTCTGGACGAGCTTCTTTTTTTTGACGATGCTTCAGTGGAAGCTTTGAAGACTGAAGAGTGAAGAGTGAAGAGGTTACAACTTACAACTTACAACAACAAGTATCAACTATCAACTACATATTACACATTATACGACTACTACTTTTTATTATGTTATGGAAAATACGATGGACGATGGACGATGGACGTTGATCGTTGATGCATGTTGAATACGTTGAATATGGTGTGTGTACATGTGTACATGATATGTATAATGTATAAAGTACAGGTGAACAAGTGCGGGGTAATAATATTAATAATATGGGAATCCTTATCAAGGTAGATAGAAGATAGTAAAAAATTCCTTCCAGCCTTGATAAGTTTTCCTCTTTCCAGTCCACTCTATATTCTGTATTCTGTACTCTGTCTACCTATTACCTATATAGTTTTTATGATGTGCATATCTGGATTTTTTGTACATGAGAGTCGAGAGTCGAGTGTTGAGTATTGGGCAATAACAGACAACATATAAAACATGATGATGATATTGTAATTTTTGCAAGCACCCAAACCAAAACCAAACTTACCTACCGATTCAATTTTGTATTATATTTTATATTACTCTGTGCATAAATAAGTACAACATACTACATGTGTTATGTATTATGTATGCACAGTGCATTGGATATCGTAATAATAATTGCAATGTGATGGGTAGTTAGCGCAAAAGTTTTCTTTCTTTCAAGTTCCATGCACAATACAATATATGCAGAATATGCATGGAATATTCGTATAAATTATATGTGCTAGAATATCTCTAGCCTTTAGAGCTCTTGTGTTCTAGAGTTATAGAGATACAGACAGACAAATACAATCACTGGCTTATACTCTCTCTATCTATCTGTATCTCTGTTCTCTTTCTCTTTCCATTTGCCATTTGCCAATCTCTACTTCTCTCTCCATTCCATTTTCCATTCTCCATTTAGCATTTACACATTTACACACAGTTCCATGAAACGACTAGTCAAAAGATGATGTGGCTCTGGTCAGTGATAGTGGGTTGGCTAATTCTTAGCCTCAACTTCTACCTCTTCTCCGTTTATATCGGATGGGAATGGATAGAAAAGTCCTGGAACAGGATCAAGAACCGGAAGAAAACAAGAGAAAATGGAACCGAGAACGAAACCGAAACCGGACCTGGATCCGAATCTGACAGGTACGTCAAATCAACCTCATCACAAACCACAAGGTTCCTTCTTATCTTTTAGATTATGGAGATTGTAGATTGGAAGTTGTGATTTGATATTTGATCTAAAGAAGCTTTTGATTTTGCGATGCGCGCAATTTATTATTATTTAGTTTAGCATGTGTGTCATCCACATGCATATTAATTTTCATTACTTTTACATCTATTTTCTATTACTCTTATGAAAAAAAGAAAAAAGATGTGTCTTCTTTCTATGAGGCTAAATTCTACATTCTACATGCTACATTTTCTTTTGCAAGAAACTAAAAAAATGTTCAAGCGTGCAACGTCTATACAAGAAAAATGTATGCTAATTTGTGAAATTCCTTATACTTTGAAATTAATTCACAATAATTAGCAACTTTCTTGTACATTTGCTAATGATAGGGAAAGATTATAAATTGTGGATTGTGGATCATTGATCATTTTTTAATTACATGTGCAATGTGTAGGCTACAAAGTGCAGATGAAATATAAAGCAGAAGATAAATAATTGTGGTAAAAGTCTCCATGTCATGTATCATGTATTTATTTAGGTTTTACAACAAGAAGTTTGTACATAGATTGTACATTGTACATAAAAGGCTAATTTTATTCAAATACTCAACATTTTACATTCTACATGACAGGATTGACAAGAACCTTTTGATACTGAAAACTGAAATTGAGTGATGATTGTTGATGGTTGATTGTTGGTTGCATTCTGCACATTGTATATTGTAGTTTATAGTGCAAGTGCACTCTTGATTTGATTCTTGATTCTGGTTTCTTGATTCGTGATTCGTGATATGTGATATGTGATATCAAACGACCGATTTGAATATAAAGTTTAAACCTTTTGATGAGAAATGCACCTATTAAGAATAAGTTGTGCTGGACTACTTATTTATCAGTTAGAAGTTAGAAGTGAAGAGTGAAGGAGTTCCGAAATGAAATGAAACGAAATAAGAAACACAAGATACACCAAAAAGTTGTATCATGAATGATGAATGATAAATGGCTAAACACATAGATTTTCTATGTTCTGTGTCCTGTGAAACACTTTGAATGTTTTGAATGTTGAATGTTGAATGTGTTACATTGTTTGAAGTTTGAATCCAAGATTCAAGATTCAAGTGTCAAATTCTTCATTACAAATTACAAATCCTTTACAAATCAAACAACATACAAAATACAAAATATACAAATGGGATAAATACCACAGAATTTGGAATTCAGATTTCAAATGAATGTATGAAAAGTGTGTTGTTGTTGGTGTTGTTGTTGTTCTTGTCAATGTTAGTGGTTGTAGTCTACAACTTGTAGATAATAGATACAAGATACAAGATACTAGACACAAGATACACACGCAGATACAAAACACAGCCTAATAAGGATATGTAAGAATAATGATGATGAAGATGAGGATTCTTGTCCTTTTTTAATTGAATACTGTGCCCAGTTTGTATTTTGTAGTTCGTGTTGGTCGCTTGTAACTTGTGACTTGTGACTCGTAAATGGTAAATGGTAAATGCATTCATACTTTATACTTGTGATTTGAGACTTGAGAAGAATTCAGCATTCAGCATTCAGCATGAGTTGTGCTTATGTTTGTGTGAGGACTGAGGACATTCCGTGTAATGCAATTCGATAAGCTGAGATTTTCCTCTTCTTCTTTTTCTTTTTCTCTTCCTCCTGCTTTTTAAACTTTGCACGTTGAACGTTGAACATAACGAGGAAAGAGTACAGCGTACAGTGGAAAAAGTAACCGGTAACAAAATGAAACGTGTCAGTGTTTTGTATTTTATACAGTATAAATCTGCATTCTGTGTTCTGTATGAAATATAATAACTACTTGCAGAGGTATAGGTGTCTTGTGTCTTGTGTCTTCCAAGTTCCAACATTCAAAGTACAAAGTGCTTCATAGTTTATAGTTTATAGGTTTGTAGTTGGAGCTTTGAGTGGTTGTATTTTGTATGCCATTGCAATTCTATATAATATTCTGTTGTGCTGTTTTGCTGTTTTGTTAGTTGGAAAGAAGGCATAAGAAGAGAAGAAAACAGTATTCTGAATTCTGCATGGCTATATCATGTGGACTGTATATTGTATTTTATATAGGTAATTCTTTCCGTGTACAATATACTGTGTACTGTGTTCAACATGAATTATGATGAATGATGAATGACGAGAGGGTAAAATATGACGATTGAGAAGAAATATGAAATACGATGACGATGACGATGAGACGATGACGAGGAGGATTGAGGATCGAGAATTGAGGATATAACGTTACAAGTTGCAAGATAATATTATGATGGTAAATGGTAGATTGTACATTGTACATACGTTTTGTATTTTGTAGCTTGTTGGTTGTATCAGGATAAAAGTTTGCTGATTTCTTCTTCCTTCTCCTACTTTTTCTCGTTTCATGTTGAAGTTTGCAGTACGGTCGGAGAGACCGTCTCAACAGAGAGAGTAGGAGGAGGATGATAAAAATGATGCTCCTCGCATACCTATTACCCATCACCCATCACACATGATACTTTTTTCTCCCCATAATGATAATATTATTAATATGATATAGTAATAAGTAATAATAATGTTTTGTATACTCTTTACTCAGTGCTGCAGACAGTATAAAGTATAAATGATGGGATTTAGATTCAAATTCAGATTCAGACTCAGTGTCTTGTCTGAGTGAGTTCAGAGAGTCCAAGTCCCAAGCCTTGAATTTTGAATTTGAAACAAGAATCAAGAATCAAGAATCAAAGCTTGAGAATTGAGAATTGCGAATGAAGAAGGAGAAGAAAAAGAAGATTGTTATAAGATATGCTATTCTATGCCTGTAATGTGAATTATAAATTATGAATTATACTTTATACTTTGTACACTTTGAGTTGTGCAGGGTTTGGTTCTTTCTCTTGTGCACTTCTTTCTTTTCAATGTCCGATTCCCACACCACACCACACCACAGCACACCATGCCAAGTCGATCCATGCCATGCCATCCCATGCAATGCAATGATGACACTAACATTTCTTATTATTACTATATTATTATTTTTATGATATTGTATACATTCTATATATTCCATATATTCTATGTAGTATTTAGTGTGTAGTGACTGCCGGCGGGCACTGATATTGACCAAAAAAGGAGTTTACAGCTATGTCTGTCTTCTATATTCTATATCGTATATTATAGATACATTATACATGTATTTCTTTGTATGTATTTTGTAGTATGTACACTCCACAATCCACAATGTACAAGATACATAAAATTATATTGCTCAGGTTCTTCACACTTGGATAAAACATGTATGTACATTGTACATTTTACATTGTACAATGTACAACCAATATGCTTGTGATATTAGGCGACCAACAAACAAGGATTTTGTTCTGTCACTACCCGATACTATGTAGAATGTAGAATATTGTTGTACATATATGTATAATATGTACGTATCGTTAGTTAGGATTAAAAGCCGTACATATGTAGAGAAAAGTCTCTGTACTCTGTTCTCTGTTTACGTGATGTGTAGAGTGTAGAGTGTAGAGTGTACAGTGTACAGGTAATAACATTGATGCTCATACTTGATACCTATAGAAAAGTACACCTTGCTCACTCGCTCACTCGCTCCCTTACATTTTATGTGTACATTTACCATTTACCTGAGAGTATAAACTACGACTATAAACTATATAATAACCGTTTTATTTTGTATACATGTATTTCAGGATATGCACATTAATGTACAATGTACACGGTATGCTGTATAATACATACATATGTACATACATGCACAGTCAGAGTAGGCCGTAACATTAAAGCTGGGTTTCTCTGACTGAGAACTGAGAGTTGAGCTGTGTTGAGGTTTCTCTCCTATGGAGTTTGGAGTTACATACTTAATACTTACACACTACACACACACAGAGATATTTATTGTTGAAAAAATATATGTATAATGTATAATAATATAATATAATATATGGTATATAATCGTGAAGGTGGTTACTCTTCCTATGGTGCACGGTGTGTAATAGTGATGGTGGTATAATATGAAATACGAAGTACGAAACACGAAATACGAAATACGAAAGGTAAAGGAATCTCTCAAAAACTTTTTTTTCTCTCTCTCTTCTCTTGATCCTCTTCTTAATTTTTTCTGCACGTTTTCAGTCAAGTCAAGTCAGAGACTTGCACAGTTTTGCATTTCCACTCAAGAGCAAGAATGTAAAGAAGACTTGAGAAGACTGACGGATTGTGTGAGTTGTGGGTTGTGAATTGTGAATCGAGTGTTTGGTTCCTCTTCGTTTTTGCTACTTTTACAGTACAGTAGAGTTCAGATTCAGACTCGGAAGAAGATTCGGAAAAAGTGCATATGTGTGGATTTTGTGCTGTTTTTTTTAAAGATTGGATAATTCTTAAATCTTAAGTTAATTGCAATTGTAGTTAAGTGCCAACAGAATAAAGCTTTTTGATTTGATGCGAAATCAAAGGAATTATAAATTATTAATCATTTTATTGATATAGTTTAGCAGTTTTATTCAGTGTGTGTGGTAAAATATAAAACATAAAACATAAAACAAACAAATAGTTAATAGATATTTTGTGTGTATTCTTCATTCTACACTCTCATTTTGTTTAGAATTGGGAATTGGTGTAAGTTGCATTTTACAGTTTACGGTTTATAGTTTATAGTGTGTGCAATTTGCAGTTTGCATTGTGCATTGAATGGGAAATTGGAAAGAAATCAGAAATTGTGGCAGTGTAATTGATCCTTATTGTTACTGGTGTAATCATTAATAAAAGGAGAAGAAGAAAAAGTGCATGGCAAACACAAGGAATAAGCAACAAGTTCAAGTTTCTCTTGTCAACTCCTTTTGTTGTTGTAGATTGTACTGTGTAAATAGTAAATAATAAACAGTAAAATACATGGCACAAACAGTACAGTGCATTGCACGTAAACTGCTAATTGTAAGTGCATCATAAATATTGAATACTGAATACTAAATACATATATACTTTTATGCAAGTTCAACAACATTTTCTCATTCATAAAAACGAGAAGAAGTCCCCCGCTGTGAAGTTTCCGTACTAACTTTACTTAAATAAGTACCTTGTGGAATTTCGGAAATATCTTTGAAACTCTTGACTCTTGACCTTTGTCTTTGCCCTGCTCAAAGTTGAAAAGCTGGGATATTCTTCATAGTTAATCATAAAATATTATGTGAAAAGAATAAAAGTTCAAAGTGTAAAAAAAGTGGATATTGGATATTGGATTGCTGAAAAACTGAAACCTGAAAAAAGTAAATAAATAAATTGGGAAAACCTAACATTTTTAAAAAAAAGGTAAATTAAATTTTCATATAATATTATACTAATAATTCTTTGATAAAGTTGTAAAAAAGGCGGATACGTACAGATGTAAACATATTTAATATTTAGCATGTAAAATATCACAAGTAAATTGTACAACGGTTGTCAATCTCAAATCTCAAATCTCGAGCACATGTCTCAATTCTCAAGTATAATGAGATTTAGCAAGCCTTTAGTAAATATTTAGTAGGAAAAAATTGCCATTCTTAGCCAATTTCAACACAGTAAGTGTGAAATGTGTAAAAGGTTCTGCATCTACATTCTACACACTACACACCAAAATGAAACAGAAAAGGTTACACGCTATTTATTTAAGTAATTTTTCATGTTTAAACAAGAAAAATGAAATCTATATTATGTACACACGAGATTAAGAAAATGATACATGATGTTTTGTGTTTTGTGTTTTGGGCACATGTAAAGACGTGATTAAGCTAATGTTAGAAAATTGCTTGGGATTATTCGCTCAATGAACTTACAACTTGTGTCTTGTTTCTTGTTACTTTTAGTATGATTATGATTATGTCATTATTCCAATATAACTTGTGTGAAGACCACGAAAAACCTATATTTGTCTTTTTTTACTTCAATTTCCTCACCATCTCAAACATCCCAAATCCAAAATCTAGCAGAATCTCGAAACACATCAAATATCAAATATTAGTAATCAAAACTCTGAATTATTTTGAAGACAATGTTAAAGTGGGACTTTGAATGAATGAACGAAATTTGAGTGAGTGTTTGAGTGAGTGACCCCAATAATCATAATAATTTTGTAGTTTGTACTTTGTACACATGTTTGGGAATGTAAGTAGTAAGTCATAAGTAGTAAGTAAAAAGCAAACTAAGTGCATACAAGTTAAATATTATATCTGCATCTGTAGCTGTATGTTGTATGTTCAATGCTCAATGTTAAATGCTAAATGTTCATGTATCATTTATGTATAATATATGTGTTATGATTGTTGTTCATTGTTATGGTTGAGGAGCGAGAAGAGTGATAAGGAAAATGAATTATAGAGACTCTCTCTCTTTTTCTCTCTCTTTCTTGTATACTTGAAACATGAACACTGCAAACTTCAAAGTGCAAACTGCACTGATACATAGTCTTATTTATTTTTATTACAAACACCATGAGACAAGTTCAATACAATGGAAATGGAAATGGCAAAGGAAAGAAAAGAGACAAGAGTTGCCGCTATATTTATAGTTTGTAGTTTGTAGAGAGTGATACTTTTTATATTGTATATTGTAGATCGTGTGTATAATGTATAATGTATAAGTAAATCATATGTATTATACTACATAATAAACATAATAATGTGAATCTGAATTACATTTTCTCCTTCTACATTCTTCAAAGAGTAAATTACCATTTAATAATAGGTGTAAAGTAAAAGGGGGAGTTAAATGTCAACTATTTATCCTTTTTCTCTATCCTTTTGTCATCTTACTTGTTACATTGTACATTATACATTGTGCTCATATTACTTGGCAAAATCCCTTCCCTTTTCCTTTTTTCAGTTTCAGTTTAACCTGTACCTTGTTTTGCCAAATTCTAAATGATGAATTCCAAAGTGCACTCTTGAACACTTGCAAAATTATGTAACAGCAAGAACAAAGATTAGAGAAAAAGTAGCAAGGGCATCTTTTTTTTCTCTGTGTATAAAATGTAAAATGTTGTGTTCTCAGTTCTCACACAACTTACAACAAATCCACAGTAGTACTCACAACTTACAACTACATAATATCTGTATTATCTATAAATAGTAAGAAAAAAAGAAATATCATGTCTAATCTCTCTCTGCTCTCCGTGTCCATACATAATACATAATACATAATGTATAATGAGATAATAAAGCATAAGTAAGTTGTGTAGTAAATCTGTATCGTGTAAGATTTGAGATTTGAGTAAGGATATGAAAATATTTACGTTACACGTATTTTTTCTCTACTTATTTTTATCATGATTACGAAACACGAAACACGAACTACATTTATAAAACACTAAACGCTAAACGCTACATTGATGCATTTAGCATTTTAGTCTAATGTCTAAAGTCTGATGTATGTATTTTGCATGACACGTGATACGTGAGACATGAGACATGACCGATGTATCTGATGGAAACATTTGTATTAGTATTAGCTATTAGACGTGCTAGGACACGTTCATTTTTATACACACACTATACAAAATACAAAATGACAATAAACGATGGTACAACAATCGTGTTGAATTTTGGATGTTGAATCAAAGTCAAAGAAAATAAATGACAATCAAAAAACGGTAGGTAATCTTTAATCGTTAATCGTTAAACGTGTTCAAGTAATGGTTTCAAATTTAGAATCCAAAGAAGCTTAAAGCTTATAATATTAAGGAATTTTACCCATTTTTACAGTAAAAATATGTAATATGTACAAAATTTTAAAAACGCACATTTTTAATGTACATTTTGAATGTTTAAATTGAAAATTAAAATGTTCACAAAGGACACAAAATTCAAAAAACGGTATTGAAAATTGAATGCATCGCGTTTTGAGTATTTTGAGTACTAAAAGTATTGACAGTTGACAGTTGAAATTTATAACAGGATTCTTCTTCAATAGAAAATACAAAATCCAAACTAGACGTCAGACTTTTGAATGTGAAACAAAGTGGTAAATATTGTAGAAGAAGAAGATTATTAGGAAATCAAATGATGGTGTCTCTGTGTGTCATAAAATAAGAGTGTAAAATACTGCATGTTACATTGTACAATGTACAATGTAAAACTTTATCAGACATTACACACATGAACATTTAACATTTATTGACGAGAGGGATGATCGATTTATGGTTATGATTGTAAATTGTAAATTATTACTTTTACAGTAACAGTTGCCTCATAGACGCATCGAGTATCGAGTATTGTTTATTGACTACATCATAAATATGTTTAATAAGTTCTGCTCTAATTTTTACTCAGAACTGACAATGTTGAGTGTTGAGTGACATGTGAGAAACATATGGAGTTTTTTGTACAAATACTAAATACAAAACCCGTATTTTGTTCTGGTGTGTGGTGTGTCTTAAATCTTAAAGTTTTTACCTGTTTAGTGTTCAATGTTCAAGGTAAAAATATTAGACTGATATTTGTCAACACTGCTTATAATAATAATAATAATAATGATAATATTCTCCCACAAACATTTATGGGTTTTTTCTCTGCACACTCGAATGAATTCTTTATACACACATAATATAAAAAAGTATGTATAATGTGTAGTTTATAGTTTATATCTATACTTAATACTTAATACTGTCTGTGTACTGTGTACTGTGTAGACTCTACAGAATGGAAATGGAAATGGAGAATGTCAGGTGTGGTGCGGCTTCAGTTTTTTTGTTGTTGTTGTTGGTGTGTACAATGTACAATAATGTACATATTAAAATGTAGTTTAAAATACCCTAAGTTTTACTTATATCCAAAATGTATAATGTATGCATGTGTATCATGGATGCTATTATGTATTATGTATGATGTATCATGTACTTATTATGTGGATGATGCAGTAGAAAGAGAAGCTAGAGTAATTTCAACTTCCGGAGACCTTCTAGCAATAATATGTAATTCCATGCGGTTGTCCTTTTTGTTGCATGGAGCAAAAGCCAAAAGCCAAAACCAAAGCTACATCTCGTTTCTCGTTTCATCTAGGTTTTAGTTTAGTTTAGTTTGGGAACCAAAAGATATTCATTTCATTTTAATCTCTTAAATGTTGAGCTAGTGAATTTTACGTAGTGGATTGAGCGAGTGAGTGACTGAGTGAGAAGCCAAAAATTAGTAGTGCTAGAATCTAGAATATAGAATTAAAAGAGAATAAAGAATAATAAAACCGCCTGTAATAAAACGAGTTTTTATCATTTTATACACATTTAATTCTCCATGACTGAAAGAGTGAAACCTCAAAAATACCAAAAACCAAAAAGGCATCCAGTAAAAATATATCTGTAATCTATACATGTGCAAAATATTCTCTATTCTCTCCATCTTAAATATTATTCTTTTGTACTTTTTTTTACTTTTTTGTTTGCTGCTATTATATTTTCCCAATTGTCAATTTATCATGTATCGACTTTCGACTACCGAATACTGATACATGTGTAGAATATACACTATACACACACACAAAGGAAAACAACAATTTTTAAAAGTTTAAAAGTACAGCTATACTTAATACTTATGTACAATGTACACACCATAATAATCTGCAATAAAATGAAATAGCAGTTGTGTAAATTCAACACTGGTGTATTTATTGTTTGTTTGTTGTCGGTCGTCGTTTGTAGTTTGTCCTGTGTCAACTATTAACTATTAACACTACTGTCATCATCATTATTTGCAACTCCCTTTTGAGTATTGACTATGGAGTTGCAGTGAGTTGGATTTGGATTTGGATGTTGGTATAAAAATTTGTATAGTGTATAGTGTAAATCAATTCCTATTGAGGATTTAGAATTATTGTGAATCGGAAATCGAGGCTCTTGAACTATGTACTGTATTTTATTTTGTATGTATAGTATTTTCTACATTCTACATGTTGAATGTTTTGTGTGTTGTGTGTCCACGATTCAGAATAACGAGGCGTGAAGAGTGAATTAAAGAGAAACAATACAATTTACAATTTACAATGTACAAAATGTACAATTTAGAACACGCCAGGGAAAAGTGTCGAAAAGTGTAGTGGATATAGTAAAAATACTAATCACGAAAATAATAATAGTAATAATAATTAAAGAAGATGAAAGATTTTCCAATTTTCAGCCACTGCAAAATTTGAGACCTTTTGTACAATAGTTAAAAGTTAAACGCAAGATTCTAGACACAAGTCTGACCGCTGACCGCTACTCCATGTAATAAAAATTACTGACTCTAAACTCTCAACTCTAAAAGCGAAGCGTGTTGCAAGTTGCAAGGTCTGAGTACATAAGTGTGTATAGTGTATAGTAAAACATTTGAACAGTGTTTCAAAAATTAGTTAAATTTAAACTGCATTTCAAATTTCAATTTAGTTGCAAGTTTTTAATTAAAAACTACCAAGCTAATTTTCGTTTACTTTGGCTTTTGGCGATCATAATAATAATATTATAAAACTCATTTTTTTATTGTGCAATAGCTGTAATTAGTAATTACGTTACTGGATTATATAGATTTTACACCAAAAAATAAAATTATATTTGGATAAATATAATTGAATGGTGAAAGAAATGAGCGTCTCAAGTCTCAAGACTCAAGTTAAAATGAAGAAATTAGTATCATATTATGTCGAATGTCCAAGTGTAATTTTGTAATACATAAATAAGTGGAAAACGAAATGATTTTTAGTTAATTGAACGGTTTATAATTTGTAATGTATAAGATATTTAGGAAAAACGACTTCAAGAAAGTACGTATATGAGCAATAAGCAATAAACAGACAAATAAAAATAGAGAAAGAAAACTGCACAAATTGCACATTTCAAATAGCCCCTACGAACTTGAAAAGGAAAGGAATCTAAAATCAAAGAAAAGATGAAGGCTTGTTACTCAACGAGTAGTAGTATTTCTTATGGTGAGGATTGGGATTCCACAAAAACATCAAGGAATGTAAATGGTAGTGGTGGTAGTTATTATTACAAAAATACTAATACTAATAATAAGAAGAATAAAAGTAGTGGTTGTGTGAGTAAGTCCTCATCCTCATCATCAACTGCAACAACAACAACAAGCTCAAAGAAAGTGAGTAATTATTGTAGTTCATGTGGGGTGAAGAGGCCGTGGTTAACAAAGAAATTTAAAATTTGTGCTCTCTGTCATTTACCAGTGTGTAAACAGTGTCTCATCAGTGGAGACAGTGGCTCACAAGTAATCATTTGCTCCTTTTGTCAAGCTTCAAGAAGGTTAAATTTACACACTAAAATAAACATAAATGCTTAAAAAAATACTTTACATTTTCCATTGTACATACGCGGAAAATAAAAACATGGAGTGATATATTTATACAGTTAAAAATATCCTCATTGTATTAATTTTCTATTTTCTTTTCAAACTTCATACTTCAAATATGTAAACCATTAACAATTATTATTATTATTTACAATTCAAAGTACTCATCGGGAAAAAACAATAATAATAATAATAATAATAACAACAAGAACAACAATAGCATTCTTAACTACGATATTTTTACCAAGAACCAAGAACAATAAACTAAACTTCTCCGCATGTATAATGTGTAATCCATTATCCATATTTTTTTTACATTTGATTTAATTTTATCCCTTCCTATTTTCTTCTCTTACAGGAAAAGCCATAGTTCCACAAACTGGTCCTTTGCACCCGGTTCAGTTCCTAAAAAGAATAGCAATAAAACAAGATTGTCCCTGTTCACAAATCGAAAAGTTCAGGACTACTTGGAACATCTTGCATCTCAGCAGCTTGGATCTCCTCTAACTGAAGAGATTTGCATAGCAGCGGATGCTGCAGACCCCAACGTCAATAATATCCATCGTGGTGACAAATGTAAGCACATATAAGTATTTCATTTATTTATTTAGTTTTAAGCTTGTATACTGAGAATTTATTGCACACGAGAGGTTTAAAAAGTTTGAAATTGCATCAGTTTCACATGTGTTTAGTTTTTAGTTTAGCTTCTTTACACAAACTCATTAATATTTTGAACAAACAACAAGCACATTTATTATTTTCTTTTCTTCATTGTCAATTGTAGTCCGTTGATATAATATTCTTTATTCAAGTGTGTACATAATAAATAGTAGATAACAGATAAAACATCAAGTTCATGTGTCTTTGTCAATTGTGGATATTATGCATAAAATATCAGATATAAAATATAATAGACAATAGAAAAATGGAGTGAGTGACTTCATTTCCCATTCAATTGTATTCTATATAATATTACGTCGTTCTTTTATCTTTTATGTAAAAATATTACGTTTTTTATTTATTTTTTTATGATCAACTACGGTCCTTGTACAAACTGTAAACTGTAATTCCCATGAGGGAGTAATGAGGGAGGCATTTGCGATTTTGAATTATTGTCATTTGTCATCTAATACAAGCTACAATATACAATAATCAAGTGCAATATGCATTGAGCATAATAACCATATTTTATTATACATGCCAATTTCAGTATCATGTCTCATTGTTTTCTGCATTCTTTACTCCATTTACAATTTTTACTTGATATTTTGTACGTGATGTAAACTATACAGAAGAATCAAGATTCAAAAGGCATTGTACTTCTCCTCAGAGGATTAAAAATTGCATAATTTTTCAATTTTCTTTTGGGCACTTTATTCATTTTTCATTTGGAAATAACTGGAAAATTATTGGGTTTTTTTTACTTGTACTCTGAATTTTAAACATATGCATAGGTAATTTGTAATTTGGCTATTTACTGTTTTATAAAAAATTATATTGTAGTGTACGGTGTACAGTTATTATAATACTTTTATTGTTTGGTTTTTTGTTCTACAGATGACAAATTTGTTCAAGCCTACCATGAGAAATTGACGCACACTATCGTAGAACTAGGAAAAGCCCTTCATCTCCGTCCACCTGTCTTTGAGAATGATGGTAAGAACTAAGAACTCACAAGAACTACATATAAAATGATACAAAAAGAATCAACTGTCTTCACATGTAAATGTAAAAGCACTGAAAACAGAAGACTGAAGATAGCTCACAAAAACATTCATTTACAATTGTAATTTGTATTTACTATTTGTATATTCATTGAGAAAATGGTTATTGTTCCTTTTCTATATCTAATGTACAATGTTTAGTGTGTACTTTTGTATTGTATATTTATAACTACTTGCATCTTTAAATGATCCATGTGCCATTGTTCTCATTTAATTCTCTACTTGCAAATTGATAGATAAACAATGTGCTAAAATGTGGGTTACTTCGATATATATGTACAATATTTTATCATTCTCATTATCCCAATTCCTATAATAGACCGCCCCGATGCGATGAAGATGCACTTTTCTCTCCTGTTGAAATACCATTTACCAGCATTTACATTTATTATTTATTTAAATTCTGCAGGTACAACGTCTTCAACTTACTATCAACCAGCAGCAGAGACAGCCCATGAAAACTTTAAAAAGCTTATTTTGGAAATAAAAGGTGTGCATAATAAATAATAATTTACTTTGTTTTCTATTTTTATTTTTTGTCTTTGAAAGTTTGAACATTGAACACACATGTATTTTTTGGCTTTCGGCATCCATTTTCCAATGTAAATAGTAAATTGGATGAAAAAGTTTGTAATAATTCTGTATATTTTCTGCAAACAGCTCGTGCCATGGATTTAGCCCCTTTTGAAAATGAGCAGTCTTCCGTTGTGATTAGTAAGTCATCAGGAAATGAGGATGACGTGGTTATTAACCCTCCGTTAATTTCCTCCACTACGACCACCACTACGCTCACAACTAATATTAAATCTCCGAATGATGGTAGTGCTAATGGTTTTGGTTATCAACCATCCACAACGACCACGACGACAACAACATCCACAACATATGAGGAGATTTTGTCCACTGCCATTCTAAATAAAGTTGTGAGTGATGTGAATCTTCTTTTTGGGGATCGGAGTCGGAAAAGTATTTCACCTGTCATTAGTGTGGTGGACAGTGCCGTTCAGACTGATAATGATGGAGAGCTGAGTGTCACCGGGAGTGGGAAATACAGTAAGTCAACTTTTTATTTATCTCTTTTATCTTTTTCTCAAATCAAAACTATTTTTCCTCACAACCTGTATTTCGTATTTCGTATTCCGTAGTTTGTAGTATATTATGAAAATGAGGAAATTTCTATGCTCTTCTGTACATTAATCTGCATACTGCATACCATTAGATCGTAATGGTAAATGGTAAATGGAAACAGTGAATCATGACCATCAGTCCATATCTTTACTTTTTACATCCACATTCCACACATGTGTAAAATGTGTACCTACTGTAAAATTTAAAGGTACTTACGTGTTGAATGTTGAATTTGAATTGTTTATGCTTGAAAGATTTTATTTTTTTCTCCTCTTTTCCCTCACAGATGTAAAATCATGGGTTACGACAACGACTGATGGCCATTCTAATTTTTCGGATGATGATTTGAGTATTGGAGGAACTTCCTCGTCAAATTGGTCCGGTGGAGACGGAACAAATCCCGTTGTTCACCAGGTAAAAATCACAACTAAAAAAAATACTTTTTCTTTCCTTTAAAGGATCATCTTTTCCTTCTTTCGTTTTTTACCTTTTTCACCTTTTTTGATCACTCACATTTACTTCATTTAATTATTAATTGAACTGTTCGGTAACCCAAAAATTCCGAGCATTTGTGATTTATAATTTATGTATGTACAATTGTGTGAAAAAACGGGTTATTAGTAAAAATTTTACTCACGACAATCAACAGCTAATGAAAAAATAAGGAAATAAATGAAAATAAATAGGAAATAAAAGGTGCATGATTTTCTCATGTGTATGGAAATGCACATATTATATTTGTACATATTTGTATTTGTACATTGTACATTTATAGGAGTTTGTCTCGTCTCATGTCTCGCATGTCCTACTTTGGTCTTTGGTTTTTGTCTCATGTGGTTTAGTTTCGTTGACATTCACTACCCACAATCCACTCTTCACTCATGTGTATAATGTCCTAATGAATAATGAATTATGAATAAGGAGTGAATAGTGAATGGTGAATGAGTTTTTACCTACATGAAAATCATGCTCTCGATCCTTATATGAATAATGAGAATAGAGAATACAGATTTGACCAAAACCAAAACAAAAGACCAAAGATCAAATTTATGACTTATGAATGTATAATCATGTGACATTTATTTATTTATTTATTTATTTATTTATTTATGCAGATTGAGGAGCACGTGGAGATTACATATGAGACTAATGAAACGGACTCCTCATCCCACGAAGTAGAAGAAGAAGAGGAGGAAGAAGATAGAGATCGAGATGGAGACGAAGAAGGAGTGGATCCTGATGAAAATGAAAATAAAGGACACTCTCAAAAAACCACAAACGGAAACGGTGAGAAAGCTCACAAGAAGTCCGCCCCTGTCCCCTTCCCAGAACACGGTGTGGACATCATCGACTCTCCGGATGAGAATGATGAGGACGGGGGTGAATCCGCCTCTAGAAAGGTGTCTCAAGTTGCCATGTGGGAGCAGAATTGGCTCTTCAAGAAGAAAAAGAAACCCATCATGTTTAGTAAAATGGCAGCCGAGTCTGTGCCGATGCTCGTGCCGAATCCTGTGCCAGCTGGAGTGGATCCCGATGCCAGTGATCTAGACCACTTAATCCACAATCACAACATGGCTCATGATGACAGTGATGATGATGACAATGAACGTGATGAGGATGACGAGGAGGAGGAGGATGAAGATAGACTGTCTGAATTAGAAGATGAAAACTTTGTCCAAGATTATTTTGAATATACTGAACCAAAAAACAATAATAATAATAATACTAGTGTTAATAGCAATAATAATAATATTAATAGTAGTAAAAAGGATGAGATTAAACTGAACGGTAGTGTCCCCAATAATACTAATAATGCTAATAATATCACAGTTGTTAATGGTAGTGTCAAAAACGTCAAGAACTTGAAAGACAATGTTGAGGACAGTCGTTCATCAGCCAAGTCCTCCAATAACAAAAGTGTCGAGTCCTTAGTCAAATGGCCACAGGATTCCTCCGTCTTTACAGGAAAAACTGCAAGATTCTGTGTCAATATCCCCGCTGATACTCAATGTAAGAGCTCAGATTCATTTCTCTCTCTGTCTATAACTTTTTCTGTATTCTGTATTCTGTATGATCTTTTCTATTTTCTATACAAAATATATTATGTAAATTGTGTATGTAACAAATGCTAATTTTATGTACATGGAAAATAGAAATAATGACTATGATAATGATGATAATTATTATTTATTGTATGAATAAAGTGGCTCCACCCGTTTGGCGGTCATTGAAAACGAAACGGATATTGACAGCTCAAACTGACAAGATTGAAATTAAAGCCAGCTCCTCCGTCTACACCCTCATCATCTACAATGCGCAAGAAACTGATGCTGGGGAATATCAAGTTGTCATTAAAACTAGCAATAATAATAGTAATAATAATAATAATAGTAGTAGTAACAAACAAACTCCTGGAGCTGAAATCACCCGTAATTTCCGGCTTCAAGTCAAAGGTGATTAGTAATTAGTAGTGATTTATTTATTGTTCCACACTCTCTCTCTCAATGTAAATAATACAGTCATTTCAAAAGGAAAATTATGGGATATTCCACATTCCAAATTCCACATCCACATTTTATTACACCTAATTATTATTTTTTTTCTATTGTAAAAAAGGGCAAGTTGTGTATTGTGTATTGTGCAAATCTATAATTACTAATAATTACTCTTTTTTTCCTGTTCATTTTTAAATAAAATAGCTTCGGAACGAAAAAAGTTCCCTCCAACTTTGTTGGTACAAGATGTAGTCCAAATTTCGAAAACAACTGATCCCGTCCTTGTTCACTTTGAACTGTCTGGTCATCCGGAACCAGTATTAAATGTTTTTAAGGGAAATGATATTTTGACGACTGTTGGTACGTAAAACACATTTATTATTTTTATTTTTTATATTTAATTTCTTTTACCTTTTATTTTGAATTTTGAAAAAAGCTTCATTCTTCATTATTTCACACGTGTTTTCAATTTGTATACATTCATAAACATTATTCACATGAGATGATTTATTATTGAAATTTGAAATAGAGGACAGAGGTTACGGTCGTTGGACCCTCACGTTGAAAAGAGACGGAAGTAAAATATCCCAAAATATTCCTGGCGAATACATAGCGGTTGCCACAAATACACAAGGAACCACTCGAAATACGTTTAAAATTGAAGAAACTACTGATGCAACCAGTGCCCAACCCAATTTAGTCCCTCCACCAGACGTCTTTCGTTGTATCTCTGTACGTTTCTACTTTCTGCTGTAGCTTTAAAATGGCATTTAATTATTATTTCTTATACATGAGTTTCATCTTTCATCATGTTTCTGTATTTTCAATATGATTTCAGGTTGACTCGCAAGCAGATGAAGATGATGACAACAGTCTCTCAGCCTCTTCATCCTCCTCCAAGGCAGAAGAGACCCTGAAGGAAACTTCCCAGTCCATGGTGACGAATGAAACTCGTGAAATTGACGAGGACCCCGCCAAACGATTCAGTGTCGCTGAAAGGGAAAAAATGAAGTGGGCAAATCCAATCCAACTAGATTTTAATCCATATGCACCGGAAAACCTAGCCAAACGAATTCGCGCTGGAAGGTCCGTAAATTTATACTTTTTTATACTTGTTGTTTTTACTTTTAAGTTACTTTTTACTCGTTCTAATGCTTGATGTCATTTTGATTTTCAATTCTGTACAATATGTACGATAGTGTGTAATCTTTTTCTTTCTGTTTCTTTTACATCTATAGAACTAGTCGAGATTTAGTCCTTGGTGCAGCAAATAATAATGGGAGTAGAGACACTCCGTCACCTGAACCCGTCGATGACATGTTTTTCAAAACGGATAAACGAAATTTACCCAAGAATGCTGAACCTAAAATCGTAATGACAAGTGCATCAAATCTGCTCCCATCAGATTTAGAATGTGTCAAATTACCTTCCGTCAAACAACTAGCACAACAATTTTCACCCGTGGTAAAGAAACTCAAGAAATAAAAATTAAAACATAACTACCAAAAATCAACATCATATGTTTTATTAAATAAAAACTACTTTTTAACCTTTTACCTTTATTGTTTATAGTAAATAATAATTTTGAATTTGTACTCTTTTTTTCAGACTGAGACAAATCCTGTAGAGACCAGAGTAAACAGTAACAGACCTGCACCCGCGTTCAATAGAGACATAATTGTCAAAGGAGTTCAGGTACTGATAACATATTTTCTTTTTATAAAAATTTATTGTTTCTAATTTTGATTTGAATTTTGAATCGTGTACAGTGTACAAAAAACAAAAATGATGATATTTTGATATTTGATATGATGGTGAATGGTGATTTTACATGCTGTATTATAATGAGAGTATTATGAGAAGTGGTGGGAAAAAGTATGAAAAAAATAGCAAATGATACAATAAAAAATCAAAGCCTGTATTTACTTTAATGTTTATTGGTCATGTATAATGTGTAATATATAAAACAGTATGGACGAAGCCCGCGATCAGTGGACTCGAAACCAAATGAAACTAATGATACTAACCAAAAACTAAACACTGTTACTAAAAAACCGGCGAGTGAAAGACTTACAAGTTCCGCTTCCTTAGTTTTTGAAGCTTCTAAAAATATGAGAGAAGTTCATTTCAAGAAAACCGGAAGTCCGGAATTTGAATCCTCCCCAGAACTAGTACCAGTAGATGAACCTGAAATAAAACCCACAGTGAGAACACGCCGTCCAACTCCTGCTGCCCGACTCACACAGTTGGAAAATAATCAAAATAATAATAATAATAATGACAAAGGACAATCAACTTCAACAACAACAATGGATACTCCTTCATCTCCTCAGCTTCAACTTCAGTCTACTTCTACATCTACTCCTACTATAACTCGTCGACCTGAAACTTTAGACCTTGAAAAACCTCGTGCTCAACACATTATTTCTTTAACACTTCCACTCCCCTACACTCCATCCCCACCACCAACATCAAGGAAATCCCCACAATTTTTCAGTGGCAATAATAATAATAATACCAACGGTGGAAATGTGAGTAAAGTCCCACCACCTCCTTTACCTAAAACCCCACCCCCACAGAAACGACTCAACTCTAGAGATGAACATTCATTCATGCTCATTGCTGACACCCTCCCTCCAACACCCGATGAAGTCGTTACAATTTTGTCCCCTGTGGTGGAGAACAAGCAAAAACATATGCATACAATCGAAAATGAACTTCAAGAAAAAGATGACTATGACACTGGTTTTACTCCAAGTGAACAAGAACAAAATACTCCCAGTGTTAGCAACGATGAAAATAATGAAACGAATCCTGTAGAACCTGCAGAAATGAAAGATGAAGTGCCAAAAACTGATATTATGCAAACAACAACAATAACAACAGAAGAGATACATGAGATTGAAGAAAATCCTAAAATAGTTTCAGTGGAACAAGTTTCAGAAAGTAGCGTACAAAATATTGAAGAGATTAAAGAAGAAAAGAGTCCAATAACTTTTATGGAACAAGAAAATAGTGTACAAACTCTTGAAAAGGTTACTGAAAATCCAACCGACATTGTAAAGGAAATAGAAGAAAATAGTCTACAGAATGCTAATGTTGAAGCGATTGTAGAATTTGTAGAGAGCCCAAAAGATGTAGGTCAAGTACTTGAAGTGGAGACTCCAAAGCCAAAAGTTAGAACAGTAAAGACACCAGTACAAAAAAGTGTTGAACAGGAAAAGCCGGAGGAGGACGAGGAGACTAGAAAAGCTCGAGAGGCTAGAGAAGCGGCTGAGAAAGAACAAAGAGAACTACGAAGATTGACTAGAACTATTCAACGAGGTTCAAGATTTAGAAAAGGGGATTTATTACAACAAACTGGAAATCAAAAATAGAGTAATTACAATGACATTTTTTTCAGGGGCTAAATAGAATTTTAATTAATATGTACATTTTACTCAATATACGGGAATGCTTTCTCATTTGTGTGTTTTTATACAAAAGATAAAAGTCGTGTACAGTGTACAGTCGTCTATTGAAGGAAGAATTTAAAATTGCTGTGCGTGTGTCAATTTTATTATATAATTCGTCATTTGTTCTGTTTTGTGTCTCATCTGTTTTAAATATAAATACAGTGTAAAATTTCGTAACTGTGTGTCCACAAAAGAGTTATATAAAAACGTGCGCTTGAGTGTAAAATGTCATGTTGTGTATCTTTGTCTATAGCTCATAAAATATCAAATGTACAACGTACAATGTATAAAATTATTAATTAAACCCCTTTGTTTTTCTTTGTTTTTTGAATTTCTAGGTACAATCAATAACTGCTCGTAGTTGCTACAAGATCAGTAAAGGCGCCGTAACTCCACAGAATATAATGAAACTAAGTACGTGCAATAACACTGATAAAAATGAGGATGATGCTCCTATGAATAATACTGGAAATGAAGAGAAGAATGCCATTAAAAATATTTAATAAAACTCTGTGTCAAAAAAACGATTAATAAAATACTACATAAATACATATGTTTTTTTTTATTTTTTAATAATGTATTGTGACGATAAAATAATCAAAATAATATTAGTTATTCCTATAATATTATATTACGTAAGTACGTGAAATAATGACTATTATAATATTGAATTAATCATACAATGTTTAATATTATTATAAAAAAAGTTGTTAAATAATTCCTGGTGATTTAAAATGTTATCCTGTTCTAAAAAATAAAGTTGTTATTTCCTAAACTACATTTAACAAAAGAAAAGATCAGAAATATAGTACAAAATTGCAATTTATTGTTCATAAATCACAAATAAAATACACGCATCAAAATTTTGATACAAAAGATCACTTTTCCCATTGCACAACATTTTTTATTTTTTTGGATGCATCCATTGCTTTTTGCGTATCAGAGTAGACTTTTTTCTTCTCCAGAAATCATTTTCTACCGAGTTTTAAAAATCGGTGATTTTTTTTTTTTTGACATTTTGTCATTTTGTTGATTGTTGATTACAGTTATAGTTTATAGTTAAATTACATTTAGTATTTACAGTTAAAAAAAGTGGACACATAGTTTACATTAAAAGTGATAGAAAGATGACGATAGTCAACAAAGGAAAGAAAAGGAGAGACGTTAATTGGGAACAGAATTCACATCGTCCATCAACTGCCACCAATGGTATCAGAACCGCTATCAAGTTTCATAAATTAAAACGAGAAATAATGGTATGTATTTAATAAATATCATGGTATTGTTCCTCTACTTATTACACTTTCTATACTATTATAGATAATAATTAATATCTATTGTTGTTGTTATCAAGATCAATCCGATATAATGTAAAAGAATGTTAATATATTATTTTGTCTGTTGTATGTTGTATGTGTTTTTTTGCAGGGGCCACTGTTTTTGGATCTCTTTTTGAGTCACCTAAATACTACGACAAAAAATACCTCAGCTGAAGAATAATATATTAAACTAAGATTAATTATTTTATTACATGAGCTGTGTAGATTAAAACAGGGAGGAATAGCACTGTAATAATTCATAATGATCACATAATATAATATATATGAGTATATTATGATGATTATAAATTATATTTTAGTACTTTATCTTTCAACGTCAATCTTTGTCTGTTAAAAATCTGTATGATATAGTTTAGTAATTTATTATTATTTATTGTAAAATGGAAAAGTCAATCAGTTTACTTGTTTGGTTTTTGGTTTATATAGTTTATAGTTATATATCATAGTCAAAATGAAAAGGAACTTGTAGAATATGATATAATATATTATTACTTAACAATACTGTTCTAATTATTTTAATTGTCACAAGTTCAAGAATTTTGGTGTTTCATCACCAATAATTACTTTTTATTTATGTACTTTTTCATGCTCCTTTCTCAACTCTCAACTTGAATAAGATATATAAGATAAAACCAATAGACAGCAAAAGACAGAGTAGACACCAAATACATTACTCATGTTATTAGTTATTATGTAGACAGTAGAGGTGGATACAAATCAATACAATTTTGTGATCTGTATAGTGTAATAATTTACGATTCAATATATTACACATGACAGTCAAGTCAGAGTATACCAACCAACTACAGTGAGCACAGTATAAGCAGTAAGCAATAGTTGTGTAAGTGTAGCAGAGCAATATTATATTATTGTAGCATAATATAGTAGATAGTAGACCACATTCATTCATTCATTCTTTCGTACTCTTATGTCTTACTCACACACTCACTTCTTACTTCCACCCTGGTCTTTGTATAAAATGATGTAAGTTGATTTTGACGTGCTATACTAAATACTAAATACTAAAAAATATATTGAGAGGAAAAGACTGTTGTGATATATATAATATACTTATAATATAATATGATATAGATAAATTTCATTTTGTATAAATTGTGTCATCATAATAATAATCATGTATATCCACTATCTACCATATCTACATCTTCTACTCTACCAACAACAAGAGAAAGGAATTATAAGAAGGAACACTTCATGTTGTTGTTGGATGTTGGATGTTTTGGACTTTCTTATTTTGTGCTATAACATTTCAACAACTACTCGTCTGTATTCCCATTCGCACACACATGCTAAGTGGACAAGGGTGAACGTCGTTTTTTCCTCCAAGTCAAACTCGCAATCTTCCCTCAGTTGTGCGTAGCTGTATATTTGCAATTTTGTTTTTGTTTTATATACTACTTACACAGTGCTACGAACATTAACTTTTAATTTCTGTTTGATATTGACGAAACACAGAGTACGGAGGATAAGTGAGTAGTGGTCGTGTATCAGTGAGCAGTGAATTTTGTTTTTCATCTTTCAAGACAATGTGGTGGAAATTCGACAAGATGAGTCCTAGTGTACTAACGGTAAGAATACGCTTAATTTTTAATTTTAAAATTAATTTTAAATTTTTTTGTAGAAAAATGAAAAATTATTATAGTTACTTTTTTTTAGAATTTTGTCCATTTTTCTGTTTGTTCTTGATTGACAAAGTTATAGTTGGTTTCAAGTTTGGGCTAGACTAAAAAAATGTATGCAGTACTGTTTACTCTTTATGTAACACCTTCTTATTATTACTTCGACTTCAATTATACTGACGATTGGCGATACATTTTGGTTTCATAATTTATAAGAGTCGGTAGTCGGTAGTAATTGTTCATTCGTGTTTCAATCAGTTTTATATCTTTTCAAACCAGTTATATAATACAATATTATATAATGTGGAAGCATATGTGTATAGGCTTTAGAGAACGTAGAATAATTACGTAGAAATTTTGACAGGCAAAAGTAATTAAGATAATCAAAATAATAGTTGTTGTAAGAATGATAGTAATTGTATCAATATGTTTTACTCATGGGTCAGAAATCTGTACCGCCGAACTGCCAGACAATGTTATGAAAAAAACTTTCCGAATGTCATTGATGCAAATTTCCTAAGCAACTCAAATTAAATTTCACGTTCAAATTCACAATATCAAATATCAAAGTTTTTCTTTGCCAGTAATTCTTTGCCACTGTTGATTGTATCACTGACAAACAAAGACTGATACATTCATACAATATTACTATACTATAGT
>JABASP010000673.1:0-44265 GCA_019776565.1 Sminthurinus signatus
TGGGACGGAAATTGTTTGCAACTTGGAAAGGATTTTCGCTAGTTGACCAAAGTGAAAGTAAAAGTAAAATTCTCTTGGTGGATTATCACTTATCACGCGGGATGCTGGACGCTGGTTTTTTGGACAGAACTCGGAATCGCGTATATAATTAAGAAGCCTCATGCATGTGTTATTTGGTATTTCATATATGCTGTCCACTTTCCAACGTCCAGCTTCCAGCCAACACTGACAGTTACTTAAGGTAGTTTGGTTGAATTTTGGATTTTGGATTAAGTTCAACAGGGCTTATGGATATTGGGGAAAAGGTCACTAAGGAAAAAAACTACGTTTCAAATTGTAGATATGTACATATCAATAGTTCATATTTGTAGACAACACAGTTTTATTATTTATAGAATGTAGAATGTGGAATGTACAATTTAGGATTTAGAACCAAGACGTGGAAAGAATGAAAGAGTCAGAATTTCCTTAAAATGTATGTACTTTCTTTTTGGAGTTGGGACTTGAGAATTAGAGAAAAAATAAAATGCATAAATAAAAGTTGAGTTTGTTTCAATTGATGAATAATAAATTATATGTTTTTTATGATTTTACAGCTAAATACCGAATATGCTCAAGTCGAAGTAATCGAGTTAATTAATGATGGCACGGGCTTGGGTTTTGGAATAATCGGTAAGTGAAACGAAAAACGAAACATGAGAAATTTTTTATTTGATTTGATATTTTACATTGACTTCATTTTTAAAAAGAAACAGCATAAATTAATAATTCTTTTTAAATGGGAATTGCAGGTGGTCGTAGTACGGGAGTTGTTGTTAAGACTATATTACCAGGAAGTGTTGCCGATCGAGATGGCAGGCTTCAAAGTGGAGACCACATACTTCAGATCGGGGAGGTCAATTTGTTGGGCATGGGATCGGAGCAGGTGGCGGCCGTCCTTCGACAATGTCACGGAAATAAAGTAAAATAAAAACTACTAAAAAAGAATAATAATAATTATTTTTTTTTAAATTAATACAAAATCAAATAATTGTATGATGATATTCGTGTAATATAACAATTTATTTATTTATTTCAGTGTAAGCTCGTCGTCGCTCGCCCAATTGAGCCAAGTTCCCCTGACGCCCTTAGTAGTCAAGCCCCAATCGTTCCAACAAAAATCCTCGGTGATCCAGAGGAACTAGAAAGACATTTATTGCAGTCCAACGGCTATGGGAGTCATATCCTGGATATTGGCTCCATCGGTTCGGCGGATGCAGCTCAAGTTCGCCTTGGACTTGATGATGTCGGCTCCGCTGGGACTTTTGACTCCCTACCTGAAGTTGAGCTTGTAGAAGTGGAACTGAGGAAAGATTCACATGGACTGGGTATCACCATCGCGGGATACGTTTGTGAAAAAGGTTTGTCATATTTTTTTTATTTATTTATTTAGTTTTCTGTCCCACATAATTCATAATATTTCAAAATCCATGTTTCAGTTTTCATTTTTCGAGCTCATTTAAAATCACGTATTACGTATTAGTAAAAAAAATAAAAAAGCTGGAAGCTGTAAAAATAAATAATACAGTTAGAGAGAGAACTACTTACTCAGAACTTTTCTAGTGATGCAATGAAGAAAAAAATGTAAAGTATAAAGTATATTTTTTCATCATATTTTTCTTGTTGGCTGTTTGCTATTTGTTGTTTGTTGGCTTTCTCGTATTTTGTTTGCTTATTTCCTCAGATCTCAAATTCAATTTTTAAAACATGACGAAAAAAATGAGGAAAGGGAGGACGTGGGCGGAAGGTTATAGAGAAAGTGTATAGACTTTAGTTTGTACCTTTTTGTAAAGTTACAGAGTTTAAATTGTACATTGTACATGTACCATATTTTTTTTAGTACTGACTTTCTTTCTTCATCCTGTTTCCTCTTTTTGGTACTTTTTCTACTCTTTTTCTTCTACTCTTGTGCTTGTGTATTTTGTATTTTGTATGACTGCGGAATTTTAAATCGTGCATGATACATTCTGCATTTTATTTATACATGCACAAGAAGAAATGACGACCATTTCCGGTCCTTCAGTACTCCCAAACGAAGCAATCTCAATCTGCTCCATATACAATATACAGACATCAGGCAGAGAGCGAGTGTACACATATGTATTTTGTGTACCTCTTCAGTAATATGCTAGATTTTAGATTCTAGTGAATACCTTTTCCCTCTCGTTTCTAGTTTTTTTTGGTTGGGTTCTCCTGTACTCATTCATCTTTCTCTCTTGCCTCAAAAGTGAAATGAAAACGAGACGAGTTTTTTTAGTTTAGTTTGGCTGCTGGCAGGCGGATAGTGCATCCATATTTTATTTAGGCTCATGTATGCTGTAGATTGTAGATTGTAGATGTACATTGCACATTCAGGATTCTGGAGATTCTAGAGTTTTTGTAGGAAGGTAGGAAGTAGGAGTATCTTTGATATGAGTAGTTGAAGTTTAATGGAACTCTTGAGTCTTTTGAGTCGACGCTACTGATTTCTATTACTTTTACTTTTACTCATATTCATGCATTTCTCTCTTTTCTCTTCTTGTTTTTTTCTCTCTCTCGTCGTTGTACTTTGTACTTAAAAAGCATCATGGAATGAAGAGAAATGGAATATGGAGTATGGAGACAGCTAAAAACTATGAAGTATGAAGTGCCGTCTTCTGTTGTCTGTTGTCTTGTGTAGGTGTGTAGAGGGACCAAAGTACGTATATTTTCTCATTTCCACACCCACATTTCCCAACAACAAAGAAAGGAAAAGTAATGTGTAAAGTGTGTAAAATCTACAGTCTACAATCGGGAAATGAGACAGAGTTTTTCTTGTTGATTCTGATTCATGTTTGAAAACTGAAGTTTGAAATCTCCCTTTTATACTTTGTTAGTATTATTACTCAAGTTTCAGTTTTTCCACCTCTACAAAAATACTTAATATTACTAATTATTAATATGGATTTGAAAATCCAGAATGCAGAATTCAGGGAGATGGAATTACAAGAAAGTGATGCAATTGGTTTGTTTTGCAAAATGTAAGGAATTTAAAATTCAAAATTGAGCAAGAATATTTCATGTAGGACTTTTCAAGATAATTCTGCATCATATTATTTTCATGGACAGTGCTGTATTTTTTGCATTTTTGTACTTTTATCCAGGTATGAAAAACAAAAATGTGAAAAAGCTTTTCCTGTGCAATACTATAAGTAGGAAGGATAATAAAAATAATAATATTGTGGTGCTCTCTGTATTCTGTATTCTGGAGGTATAATAAAATTTTGTGCATTTTTCAGTTCCATTTGTTTGGTTTGGAATGGAAAATGGAATATGGAATGGATTGAAATGAAAAGAAAGGAAGGGAAATCATGGTGGGCTTTTTTGTATATTCAATATTATTATTATTATATGTTATAGCGTGTATTATATTCAGAGAAAATCTCTAGTAATAAAAAATGATGTAAAATTGGAATGTGTTTTCCTCAGAGTTGCAGAATTATAATGAAAGAAAGAGCAGTGAGGGAGCTTGAAGCTGGATCATAAAATTTTTAGAGTATTTTGTTATTTTTTTCTGTGTACAGTGTACAGTGTACACTGTACAATATCTGCATATACTTTATACTGATTGGATTGGATTGGATGGGATTTTATTAGTATTCACAATTCAGATAGATGCAAACTACGAACTGGAGACTGGAAGCTGGAAACTCGTAAATAGTAAATAGTAAAGTATTATGAATTATGAAGGTAGTTCAATTTCAATTCCATGTGCAAAGCCTAAATAAATAAAGTGGATTTGACGATAATAATATACATGTAGAATGTAGAATGTACAGAGAGATGCATGGAATTTTCTTTCTTTTCTTTCCAACATCCAACATCCAAGAGCTTTACTTCAAAAGACTCTTATTCTCAATTTCTAAAATGTTGTCTGTTCTGGTTTCTGGGTTCTGCAAATATTGGACTGACAAGGAGAAAATATAGAGACTAGAGACTAGAGACTCTAGAAAAGAAAGAAGATTGCAATTCCCAATTTTCATACTTACTTACTCGAGACTCTAGAGTATTTGATGATGATGTTATTTTAGATCAGATGAAAGTCTAACAATATCTATAATGCTGTATAACATTAGATAGTAGAACGTTTTCCAGGAAGAAGGAAGCCGAAGGAGGCGGAAGACCAAATTATCAAATGTGATACTGATATAAAATATCAAATACAAAGTACAAAGTACAAATGACGATGAAGCTCCTTCTTTTTTTTATTTTACATTAAAATTTTGACTGTGATTTCAAATCAGTGGAGATTCGAGATTGCAGTTGGAAAAATTCCTGAAGAGACAAGCTCACATGAGCTTAGGATTTTTATAAATGAGGATTGTGGATTGTGTATTCTTTACTAAATAAAATTCCGTATAGTAAAGTATTTGTAGTATTTGTATTTGTATTGTGCTTTGTGCTGTCGCTATTTCTGTCTCTTTTAGATAGGAGTTGCTTCCAGCTATTTTTACAGATGAGAGACAAGTAGTTTATCCATTTCCGTTTTTCCGTTGCCTCCAGGCTGTAGATTGTAGATTCTAAAATGTACATTATACATGTTTCCATGAATGATGAAGGATTCTTGTTTTTTTTTCTCTCTATTTATTCTGTGTGTTTTCTATTGTGTTTCTTTTTTCTTTTTCTTTTTTGAGGATTCTTGAGAAAATCATCAAGCATGTGTAATGTGTAATTTTGTCATGTTGTACACAACAAAATACACACAAAAGTAACAACCAAATAACAACAACAAACAATATTATACCATTACATTGTAAAAAAAGAACAGGAAAAATACATGCATGTACTTTAGTACTTTAGTCTTTAGACTTTACTGTGCGTTACATGCATGATGATGTCTGTAGTTGATGGTTGATGGTGAATTCTGCATCTACTTCGGGATCGGCATCGATGTGGACGTCAACGTTGAAAATGACGAAGACTTTGGTTTTGAATTCGAATGCAAATTTAAATGGGATTCCTCCACCCCCAGATTCCACATTTCCATAGGTATTTTGTCATCGTCATCATACTCTACACGTGTACAATGTACACTCTACACTCCATTTCACTCCACTCCAGTCTCCAGTCTTCTTCACTCTTTACTCTTTACTCTGTTCAACAGCCAACTATGCAGATTGTGAATTGTGAATGGTGGATCGTGGATGGTGGAAAGTCACAAGTCCCAATTCCCAAGTCTCAAGCTCCGATCTCCTTTCTCCGAGATTTCACATTTCACATCCCATTGTTCCGTCCAAAGTCATTTGTTAGTTTTATCTGTGTGCATGAGAAATAGGGAAAAAAAGAATGAAGGATATTATATATTATATCTGTATACAGTATATGTGGTACATACGATGTGATGTGATATGATATGATATGTAGGAGTAGGAGGCACATCTGCGCATTTTACTATGTACAGTGTACAATGTGCAATGGTGGAATTCAAAATTCAAATGTTTTCAGTTTTTCAAGCTTCAGCCTTGTGGCTACAAGAGAGAAAGTAGAGAAAGTCAAGAGAGAAAGTCGAGTGGGAGAATGGAGAAGAATGGGGAAAAAACTGTGGAAACTGTGAAGATAGATAAAGAATAAAGAGGCAAGGGAAAAAAGAAAAAAGCTATGGGAAGAGAGTGTAGAAAAAGTCATATATTATTTTCTTCCAGTTTTTTGTCTCTCGTTCTTCTTTCTCCTTGTCCTTTCTCCGTTATTATTATACTTTATACTTTATATATGGTCTCCTGGATTGTGGATGCATTGATGCAGATATGGAGAATGAGAACGCCAAGGACAACGACAACGAGAACGATGCTGATGTGGGTAATGACTCCAAGGCACTTTCTGTATAATCATTTAATCTTTCTCTCTCTCCCGGTGTATTTTTTACCATATTTTTTCCTCCAATGTCAAATGTGTATAAGGAATAACTCATACATAGCTTTCCACTCTCTTCTTGTCACAAGTTACAAGAGGTAGAAAATAGAACGAGAAACAAGGATGTGGAATCTAGATGATGATAGTGATAGTAATAATAATAGTTTTTGTAAGGTGATCATCATGTCATTATTATCATCACCATCTTCTTCATACTTGATACTTAATATATTATGTATTAAAAATGTGAATAAATGAGGAAAGTCTTTTGATATTAATGAAGTAGGCATCAAGTACACAAAATACAGAAGACAAAACAGTTGACAGTTTGTTTGCATTTTACACTAAATACGAAATACACTCCACTCCATAAGTATTTTACTTTACTTGTTCAAGGGTTCTTCAACTTGTAGTGAGATGGAGTAGTTTTCTTTTACATGGGTACTTCTTGTACTGAAACGTGAAACATGAAGAATGAAGAGTACAAGAGAAATGGAAAAAATTGTGCCGAAGGATACATGAAATATCTAATATCTTGGAAGAATGGAGAATGTACAACAAGGACAAAATACATTGCATATTACGTATTACATATTACAGATTACATTACGTCAATTTAATGTAGTTGGTTAGGAGTTGGGAGTTGGGAGTGCAGAGGAGGAAAATGGAAAAACAGGAGTGATTTGTGAATTCATGTGGAATTCCTTTACAATTTACAAGGATATCAAGTATAACATGTGTGCACATGTTTCAAGTTTTCAAGCCTAAATGTACAGTGTACAATGTACAATGTTAAGGAAGTAAAAGTGGTAACTGTTAACTGGTTCGTTGACTGTTGACTGTTGAAATTTCAGCCGTCGTGGTTTACTCAAGTCTCAAGTATTTATGTCTCATGTACATTTTGTACATATTACATATTATTATGTCCTTTCTTAGATTCAACTTGATTTTGGACTTTGTTTCTCCGTATTTTCCTCTTTGCGTTTTGAGCTTGGAATTTAATATAATAGTTTATACTTTATACTGCATTTCGGTATAATATGTAATATGTAGTTGAAATTCAATTTCCTATTGTTAAAGCTTGGTTAAATCTAGAGTCAAGAATCAACAGAATTTACGTATTATGCATTGTTGACACATGAGAACATGAGCATAAAAATATAAAAGAATCGGACCGTAGACCGCACACGAAGAAAAAATAGTAAGAAATGTTGTTTTAAATAGTAGAAGAAAAAATGTTCAAGAGGTCGATGAAAAATAGAAAGAAGGAGAAAGTGCATGCTCAGTGTAGATTGTACATTGTACATGTATATGGAATTTAGGGAATGTTGGTGTCATGTATTTTTTTGTCTATTGTTGAGATATTGGCTTGGACTGGAACTGGAAGTTCGGAAGGGAACGGTAGCAGATTGTGTAAATTTATTGTGCTGCATGGTAAAAGTCACAGGCACATTTGATATTTGATACTTTATTCTTTCCTCCGACTTTTACTTGTAGTTTAGTATTCCATATTCACCGAATTCAGATTTAGTGTATTTAGTAGATATTTCACAGTTTGTAGTGTGTATGAGACTTTTGTGCACAGAGATTTCGGTTGTTGTTGTTGTTTGTGTTTTTCCACCACATTTTTTAAAAAACATGTAGTACGTTGTAAGTTGTAACAATTTATTAGATTTCTATATAGAGTTTAGAGGTTGAAGTTTGTGTTGATGCAGCAGTGTGTGTTTTTCATGTTCATGTATTATTATGTCATATGTATCACACATGTTTCATGTTAACCTACTACATGCTACATACAAGTAAAAAATAATGGGGAATTTATTATCCGGAATACGGATTCGGATTTCCTACGACACAGCATTTTGAAAATTTACTTTTTTTAACAAGAAAAATAACGGCCTCTGCCTGTGTAAACCTTTACATAATACTTTATACTTTATGAAGCTTAGTTTATAAAAAAAACCAGTAGAAAAATCCACAAACACCACAAAATGGCGAGGTTTGGTTTTTTTGATATTCGAGATTCGAAAGACAATGTATTTTATTCTATTTTTTTTCTGTATTTGAATTTTGGAATTGATGCTAAATTTCACTTCATTTAAAGAGGTCGGAAAGATGTGATATTTCATATGTCTCATGCTTTTCCCGCCCTTTTCATGTAAGAATGACAATTGACAGGAGACAGAAATAAAAGGTACAAAAACAGGAAAATAAATACGCCTTTTAAATTCTATTCAAAGATCAAGATACTTTTTAAATAAAAGGGTAAAAAGAGCACGACTTAATACGCTGTACGATATTCTGTTCGCTATACATTTTACGTTTTTTTCTCAAAATCATTTTTCACAAGTTAGACCCAAGAGAAAAGTCAAGATTGAGAGCTGAGAATTGAGAAAAGAGAAGAGTCAAGAAAGATTTTTTTCCAAGATCCAGGATCTGTGCATATTGCATAATCTTTGTAGTTTGTAGTGTATAAACAAATAGAAGATGTGTAAGATTTTTCAAGGGAAAAAGTTGGACGGAATTTATACTAGAATCTAGTGGAATTTTAGATTTTAGGAAAAGCGATAAAGCGTTATGAAAGAATATTATATATCTTTTACATTAAATTTCCAGAGATTTTTTTCTCTGTCTAATAGAGTCGACTTTCGACTTTTGACTTTGCTTTGGGGATAAAAGTCGAGTATTATGAAAACTGAGGAAGAATTCATTCTTGTTTTCTTGTTCTTTCTATAAGTATGTACTATATACTTTTGTCTTTTGTTTATTCTCTGTATTATAATATAATATAATAACGTAGAAGTAGCAAAACTAACAAATGGAAGATGGAAAAGATACTGTGTATATTATTATTTTAGTAGAGGACTTTTTCTTGCTCTCTGAAAGTAAAAGTAAAAGGTTTTCCTTTGCTTGGCTTGGCTTGCTTGCTTTCTCTCTTTCATTCAGTGTTTTCATTCTTGGTTCGCCAAGGGAGAAGGAAACTCTGGAAAATAATGTATTTAGTATTTAGTACATTTTTTCCTGCGGATATAAAATACATGTACATACATGTATGAAAAGGGGATAAGTATGCGAAAAATGGAGGGGGAGGAAGAAACAGTGATGATAACGCAAATATGAAAAGGATAGAGAATAGAGACTCTGAATGAATTCAGAATGGAGAATGCACACGCCGAACCAGAACCAGAACCAGACAATATGTTTGCATTCTTTATTAATCTCCTCCGCTCCGTTCTCAGTTCAGCTCAGCTCAGCTCAGCTTTTGTCCTCATTCTTTTATATATATTTTATATTGTATGTTGTACGACGTACTTGTACGGGCAAAGGAAATGGAACTGTATTATTCTTTGTTCACATGAAAATATTTGTTCATTAGTCTCCAGAGTGCCAAAGAAGAATTCCTTCCTAATTCCTCTTCACATGTTATTAAAACATAATAGGAAGAAGTAAAGAGAAAAGAGGAGTGGATTGAATAGTGAAGACTGAAGGAGCATTAGGTTCTTGATGTCGTTTCGGATTAAGTATTAACTACAACTGCACACATGCACACATGCACATTATATGTATAATAAGTAATAAGTAATACCTTTGCCTTGTCAAAGAGCAAAAAATTTTGACTCGAAGCTGACTTTGCGTTTGGCTTTGACTGTGATCCGATGGAACATGAAAAAGCCCAAGAAAGAGAATGAGAAAGAGCAGAGGAGCAAATTGAGAAAATGAGCAAACGAAGGATTAAAAAGGATTAAGTAGAGAATATGAAAACGAGAGGATAAAGTCCATTAATAACTGTGGATACTCTGGATTCTTGATTCTGGAGAATCACATTATGTTTTCATTGCCTTATGAATGTTGACAGCTGACAGTAAACCTGAGTAAATCAAACCAAACCAAACCCAGCTAAGCCAAGTAGGACAAATTATACAAATAACTGATAGCTTCTGGCTGAGGACTGAAGACAGGAAAAAACTCTTTATAAAAATGGCATCTTTTAGTTAAAAAAATGCACGAAAAATGAAAATGAAAATGGATAATAATAATTATGATTATTACGGATTTATTAAAAAAAAATGACTAGAAATCACTTGTATGAAGCATAAAACAGGAAATATTTTATAATAATAATTGATAAATCTATATGAAAATATTTTTTGTTTATTTACAGAAGAGCTGTCGGGGATTTTTGTGAGGAGTATAAGTGAAGGAAGTGCTGCGGATTTATCCGGAAAAATTGCCATCAATGATCGTATTGTTGAGGTAAAGAAATTTTTTTTACTTTATATTTCATTTTTTATTTATGTTGTATTCTTTTTATTTTTTATATTGTATATAGTGAACGTTTTTTAGAATTTTTCCAATCTCCAGTCTCAAGTCTCAAGCATAAAAAAATATTATTATTTATTATTATCAATTATTATCATTGTTACTCTTTTACAAAAGTAGGTAAAATGTAAAATGATAGCTTTTTTCTTTAGTATGTAGTAATTCGTTTTCTTCTTTTAATATTCTGGTTCTTGGTTAGTCAATGTCGATGTTGATGTCGATTTCCCTGTTTTTTTGGTTTCTGGTTTCTATTTTGTAGTAGATTTGCCATTGGTGAGAAACTTGAGCTGTAGCTGTTTCTTTCTTTACTTTTTTTTAGTCATATTATTTCTCTCTGTCGCTCGCGGGTCGAAAAAGTAATACAATATAATCTAGTAGAACGTAGAATATGGAATAAAGAAAAAAAATACTACACACTTCAATGCTTCAATATATCTTCTCCTGTCTCTTGTCTTGTATCTTGTATACATTTGTAAGGTGTTTAATGTTCAGAGTCCGGAATCCTGAAACCAAAAGCAAGTGAAAACAAAGAAAAAATATCTAGAATTCTATATATTCTAGATTTCTAGAACTCAGAACCTAGAAAAGCTCTAGCCTCTTGACAATGAAAAAGAATAACAGGAATTGAAGAGGAAAGAAAAATAGTGGGATATGGAAAGAAAATGTGCGAATACCGAATACGAGTCTCGAGTCTCAAGTCTCAAGTCTCGAGAAAATAGAGAAGAATTGCCCGTTGCCAGAATTAAGAAAATTATATATATTTTTTTGCTAGTGTGGAAAAAAGTAGAGGGGCGAAGAAGGAGAAAAATTCGACAGCATTCTACATTCTACAGTCAAGAAAATACAATTGTAATACAATACAATATACAATTCAATTCGAGTATGCCTATACAAAAGATATAAGCTGCAATGAAAGAAGGATAAAAAAAAAGAAAAAACAAAGGTATAAAAAGAGTAAAGAGTAGAGAGAGAGAATGACAAAAAAGAAAGAAAGAAAGCTTCAACTCAAACTGGAATTCAAAGACAGAAGTCAATACAATACGATAGGATTTTCATGAGGAAAGAAACTTTTACACTGTACACTGTACCCTGTACAAAAGCAACGTAGAGAATGGAGAATAGAGCTTCTGTTGTATTTTTTTCTTTCACTTTAACTACTTCGTTAGTTGTCGTTGGTAGTTGGTAGGTACACTTTGTACTTTATACAGTATAGAGTACATAATATATTATGTAGTATTATTTGGAGAATTCGTGTACAGATTATAATGCCCCTGGAGCAGAAATGAAAGAGAAAAAAACGGAGACACAAAATGGGGGAAAAGAGAAAAGAGAGGAGGGTTATTGTTTTTTCACGAGTCAACTAAGAATTAAGACGTTTTCCTCTTTGGGCTACACATATTGGCCACTGATGCAGAGAAAAGAGAAAAGACAGAGACTTCAACTTGGACCTGGAATTTTGTACTAGATGTACATACTTGTTTACGTATAAAAGAGAAAGTAGAAAAGAGAGAAATGGATTAGAAATAAAAGTTGAGTTTCACTCTCAATTTCCTCCCCTCTTTTTTATTCACCCGCGGCAATGAGCATTGAACAATGAGGAATCCAACGGTGAAAAGTCAATGCACAATTTAACTTTTCATGTCAATTGTCAATGGAGACTTGAGATCCTACAACTAGAAACTAGAACAATAGCTTACTCTATCTGTAAAGTTTTGTATTTTGTACTTACACTTATGGCTTTTTTTAGACAATGTACAATTACTGTCAACTCTCATGTACTTGTACATTCATTTTTATTTAAAAGACACGTGAGACGAGGGAATTTAAGATTGGCTTAAAAACTACAAAGAAAACTGTGCACAGTGTATAACATTTTATGTGTTTTTTCTTTTTTTGTCTATTTTTTATAGGTGGACGGTCAATCTGTTCAAGGGTTTACAAATCACCAAGCTGTTGAAGTTTTGAAAAAGACTGGACCCATTGTTCACCTTAAATTAGAAAGATATCATCATGGAGAAAAGTTTTTGCAGGTGAGTTGAATGGACTTTTCCATTTTAAAAGACACTTGTTATTATAATTTATAATAATAAAAGATTAGTGATATTGGATATGGTTTTTAATTTAAAGTTGTGGGTAAGAGAAGATTCTTTTAAATGTAAAAAAAAGTATAAACTAATAATTAATAATAATAAGTAATGTAGCATTTAAACAATGAAAGTGAATGATTGAGCGAATGGTTTGTACAGAAAAGTTGACTAATATCGTATGTAAATCGTATTATAAGAGGTATGAGTTTAGCATTCAGTATTGAGGATTGAGTATGATGTATTTAAAATATTTTATTGCAATCTTATTATTACTTCTAAATACTTGAAAATCACATATTATCACAAAAATTCGTCACAAATTCTATACTCTATACTCTTTACACTATTTTAAATTTTAGACTTTAGAATTCAGTAGTTTCAAAGTATTTTAGCAGTACTGAGTACAGTTAAAATTGAAAATTATTCTTGTACATTTCAATTTCAATCAGTAGACAAACCATTAATAAGTAGTCAATAGAAAATAGTGTATGATGTAAATATTATTAGTTATTAGTAATTTCCTACATTTGGATGCTGTATGTAATATACTTGCAGAAATTAGTAATGAATTTTCAATACCATTTTTAATTTTATTGCAAGTTGACAGAATGAAAACGAAATACATAATATTTCGTATGAAATCATCCCAATCTTATTGATTTTGTATCTTTTATTTCATTTTGTGAATGAAATTTTCTTTCTATAGCATTTTTTAAAACATTTTATAATGATTCTGATTGTGATGAACAAACCTGCATTGAAACAGAGTTTTAAAAATTTACTCCCTGATTACTAATTACTTCCGTATAATATTGTACATACTGTAGATATTGTAAATACTTCTTTCTAGTTTCTAGTGGGTAGTATTCTTGACTGTCATGAGATGTAATTAGTAATTAGTATACACTCTAGACTCTAGATTCTAGATGAAATCGAACGCTTGTTGAGTTCTTTGCAAATATTTCTTTGATTTATAGCTGCAGTCCGCAATCTCCCACAGCTCGGAACATAAGCCACCACCAACACCATCGTCTATTTCTGCATTATCATTGCCGCAATGTCATGATTCAGTAAGAGGGGATTTTTTTTCTTCCAGATGCTTAAACAAAACAAAAAAAAACAAAAAACTTTCTAAAGACAACAGATTGTCTTAAATCTTAATTCTTAAATATCACGTGTATCACATTGTTGTTGTTGTCTGTTGTAAATACTTATACATGGAAATTTCCACACGGCTTTCCTCTTCTCACTTTATTCAATATAAGCAGTATTCAGTTCAGTTAATTCTGGATACGAGAAATGAGTGTGAATGATATTGTACATAACACCACACCACTTTTCTTTTTTAATTTTGATAGTAAATAGTAATTATTTATGATGTACATAATATCTAAAGTTGTGTGTTTGTTTGTGAGGGTGTAAAAAATAAAAAACTGACGTAAAATTTCAATGATAGTCAAAATGATGGTAAAGTGAAGCAAGTATAAAAATTTGGAAGCTGGAAAAGAACTGTTAGTGGAAATGGAATATCTGCTGAAAAAATATGTGAATCTAATATTTAATTTTCATTTGATTAGGATGGTGAGCCAGATGAGATTTTGTCAGCAGTTACTAGTAAAAGAATTGGTGTGGAAGAAGAGGAAGAGGATGAAGAAGATGATGAAATGATGGCTGTTGAGACTAGAAATGATCATTTGGATTTGGAAGATTTAGAAGACTTGGAAATGCTAATTGACACGCGGTATGATTTTTTTTTGAATATTGAAGAATGAAGAATATTATTCATTTACTTTGTATTTTATCATTTATCATATTGTTTTTTGCATAATAATAATTTTATTTCTTGAGCAGCTATGAAGGAGAAATTCTTCCAACGGTGGAAGCAGCTATAATGGCCAAATGGAATAAAATCATGGGACCGGATTGTGACATTGTCGTGTCTCAACTGAGTAAAGCTAAGGATGGAGGTGGACTCGGAATCAGCCTGGAAGGAACTGTCGATGTTGAAGATGGAAGAGAAGTTCGACCACATCATTACATTCGTTCTATTTTAGCTGATGGGCCCGTTGGTCGAGCTGGTCGTTTACAATCTGGAGATGAGTTATTGGAGGTACTTCAAATGTCAAAAAATATACTTGAATAATATTTTACATCACGTTTGCCACCTGTAAAAAGTTATAATAATAATAAATAATAATTAAAATTTTCCTTATATACTTTTTTAGGTGAATGGACGACGTTTGCTGGGACTTAATCATGTGGAAGTTGTGGGCATCCTCAAGGATTTACCGCAATATGCCAGTAATAATAAATAATAATGTCAATTTTTATAAAAATTTTGTATGTTGGTCATATGTCATATTATTCATCCTACTTTTTTATTTATTTTCAAAAAAGGAATTGTATGTGCCCGGAGACCGAATCAGGCTCTTCCATCCCGTCCCATCGACACTTCACAAGATCGGAGTGGTTTTGCTACCCGCGTAAGTCCATTTCACATGACATCATATCACAAAAAAACATACTCTCTACACTCTACACTCATCAGAGAAATGATGAATACATGCTCCTTTTTTCATTCTTTCTCCTCTGGACAAAGTCTCTTTTTTACCCTTTATTCTTTTAGCTTTTCTCTCATGTATTTTTTTTACTACACCATTTTTCATATCCAAAATTCCTTATGGACTTTTGAGTTTTGAGCATGTTCAATGTTATAGATCAGATACATTTTGTTTTATGAGGAGGTCGTTACTGTTTTTACACCAACTTGTTTTCTGTTTTGGGTCTTTGGTCTTTTCGTAATCATCATCATCATCATCATGTGTCTTGTCGTCTTGTGTTTGGTGTTTTGTGTTGTGTAAAAGATAGATTAGAAATGAGTTTATTCTTGTTTTTTTCAGTTACCGTTTCTCCTAAATATTCTCAAAGTAACTAGAGAGTGCGGAGAGCAGAGTGTTTTGGACATAAAAAAAGAACATTTTGTTTTCTTTTCTTTGCTGTTAGCTGTTAGTAGAAAAATAAAAAATTTAACGACTGTTGTTGACTTATTTCACATGATGGCTTAAAATACATGAATCTAGAATCTACACTTTGTACTTTGTATTTTGTACTGCTCTACATGAAACTTATGAAAGAGAAGGAAAGAATTTATCCACAGGGTGTTTCAAAATTAACAAGTATACAGAATACAGAATACAGATATTTCTCTTAGCTCCATGAAAAAAAAGTTTGGATTCCTTTTATGTCTTTTTGCATTTTGAAACACCCTGTTTTTTATTTATTTACGTTTTAGAGTAGCGTAGGTTGTAGGCAGATTGTGTTTTGTGTATTATTTATTGCGTATCATATGTAATATGTACAAAATTTCAATATATGATGAAATGAAACTTGATAACAAATGTATAATATATTGTAGTTTTTGTTTTATTTTTTTTCTTTACCAGCGAAAGTCTGTCATCTGCGATCTATACATTTTACATTTTTACATGTTGAAAGTATGCACATGTCGTTTTATGTATTTTCCTACACCCTACACATTACACATAATAGAAACATGCACAATGTACATCATCATTATTATTATTATGTTTCGTATTTGGTATTTGGTTGGTGTGAGTAGAAAGTATAGAAAGAGAAAGAAAAATAGAATCTTTTACTGCATGAAAAAAATATGTAACCATACCTCTACTTACTTACGATTAGGATTTGAGAATAGAGACTTGTGACTTGAGCAATTGAGTTTGTAGTTTGTTATCAACATCATGTCGACACAAAACACAAGTACAAAGTACAAGTATTTATATATTGACTTTCTTTTTTTTCTCCTTGCCGTTCTTTTTTCTTTTGTAACTTTTTCATTTTCATCAAAGTCCAGTATTTTTTTTTTCTTCATTTCTTCATTTCATTGTACTCGTGATCTTTTTGAGTGTACAGTGTACATATATTTATTATTTATCATTATAAATAACAAATAATATATAATAGAATACAATCTGAGTTATTATTATATTTTTTGTTTGTGTATTTACAGAGCATTTTGGGTGGAAGTTTGCAGAATTTGTTCCAGGGTTCAGATCGTTTAGTCAAGGCGAAATCCGATGGGTCGCTCACTTCAACTGGTACGGGAACGACAGTTCCCGAGTCAAGTCTTTCAAAATTAAAAAGCCGTTCTTTGGAACCTCTCACTGGGCTTGCTATGTGGTCCTCTGAACCCACACGTAAATAAATAAATAAATAAGATATTATTATATTACATTTATTATTTATTTTTTACTTTGTACACTTCAAGAAAAATAATAATAATAATGATGATGACTGTGGTTATCTTTTATAATTTGTAATAATAATCCTATTTGATTTATTTTTGTGTATAATATAGTTATCGAATTACCGAAAGGAGATCGAGGACTTGGGTTTTCAATTTTGGACTATCAAGATCCGCTAAATCCATCTGAAACAGTGATTGTGATTAGATCACTTGTTCCAGGTGGAGTTGCCCAACAAGATGGTCGTTTAATACCTGGAGATAGGCTACTCGCTGTTAATGACACCAATCTAGAAAATGCCAGCTTGGACCATGCTGTACAAGCTCTAAAAGGTGCCCCCCGGGGGATCGTCCGTATTGCAGTTGCCAAACCCCTTCCATTACCCGATACCACTACCTTGTCCTCTGTTCATAGTGAAGACGTAATGAAACACAGTTTTACTATAATAAAAAAAGTGACAATGATAAATCATAAATTATATTATTATTATTAATCATTATGAAATAAAGAACTTACAGTATAATTTTTAATATTTTTTGTATGTTTTTAGGACACATTATTACCGCCGCCCTTACCGATTAGCCCGCCACCAGAGGAAGGAATTTTACCCATTGAACCAGTTGATCGTCGTTTAATATCTCCTGACCTTCTAATTCAACAAATGGAACCCATCACCAGCCCTAACCAAGTAAAAATATTACATATTTTTGGTGTGCCATCCTCTTTTGCAGATGATGAAGAGGCCTGATATTTCTATGATTATGAATATGATTATTTCATAAAGTCTTTTATCAATCAATCATGTATTTGATCAAGAATCAAGAGGAAATATGCTGTATTTTTTACTGTAATATGAATGTGATTCAAATTATGATGATGGTGATATTTAATATTTATCACGTCTGTCTGTACAGTAGAGTAGCAGAAAGTAGAGTTGTAGAAAAGTGAAGCATGACATTGAATTATGTTCAATATTTATCATTATTACTGTTACTGTTATTTTAATTATCATTCTAGTATACATAATTTGGAGTTTAGACTATAGAGTTTAGTTTTTTTAGCCATTCAAAAATTCAAAAAATTTTGCTTACTAGAACTTTTAGCCTAGCTCCAGCCAAATTTTCCCCATGTATTGTCTCTCTATACGAATCATTTATTTGCCATAGTCCAAAGTCTAAATAGTCCGTGTCATTTATTATTATTATTTATTGTTTAGTCGCAGTATTCATAGTTTATAGTTATTCGTCTTTAGTATGTAGTTGCTGATTGATCAGGGTTTGATTTGATTTTTTATCCGTTGTACGGTTGTACCTATTGTTTTTTCTATTACTCTAGTCTTTTTTTTGTTGGGTTTGAGTCGTCAAGCGTCAAGCTTTAAATGTGACAGTATTATTGTGACAAATCTAGTTCTCTACCGTAGAATATTTTGTTTTTATTTATTATTATTTATGATTTATGGCGTAATAGTAAATTTAAAAGATGCCAAAAGTATTATCATTTATCATAAAAGGTATGTCAAATATCAAGCCAAAGAACTTTATTAATTATGTGGAATTTTATATGGGTGAAGGTGCTTTCAAATTTTCTTTTTCGCATGTGTTCAGTGTATTGGTTTAAAGTGTTGTGTTGTCTATTTGTGTAGTACGTGTTTCTCGTATACCTTTTTCCTTTGTGTATTCTGTTTACTCTCGGCATCAATTATTTTTCCTTTCATTTTTCACCTTTTCTCTTGCTTGTTTAATAGTTTAAAGTTCAGTCTGTATAGTATTTAATTTAAAGTATGAAATATAGTGTAGTTTTGTAGGGTGCATGTGTACCTGTGATCGAATGGATCAAGTTCAGATTCCGATTCTGATTCCGGATTTCGTAAAGTAAAATACACCTTGTAGTTATTCAATATATTATACGTAAATTCAATATCCTCTCTCTGTGTATTTTCAAGATTACCAAAATTCTATCAAAAATTACCAATACTTATTATTTATTATTATTATTATCACGCAATATCAATTTATCAATAAAAGATTAAACTGGAGTGATTACTATATTTTTTTCTGTTTGTTCACTTTTCTAGTTGATAATGTTTTTTTTTACCTCTTCTTCTCTTCTTACTTTTACTTTACTAGTAATTAGTAATTTTTATTGCATGCTGCATGCTTTCAAGCTCCTTGACTTGAAACTTGAACTTGAACTTTCTCTGTGTAAATATTCTGAATTTTCATACGGTTGAAATTTTAAATGCATCTGTCTTTTGTCTTTTTTGTTATGTGTTTGTAAATACAATCTTATATATATTCTTCCTTCTTCTATATTATTATTATGTCTGTTTATTACCTATAATAACTAATAAAACTGAATTGACTTTATTATTGTGATTCTTCTTGTTCTTGTACTCTATACTCTATAATATTTTTTTATCTTTCAATTTTTTTTGCATGATCTTCTTCCTCTCTCTCTCTATAATAATTATTGTCTTTTTGTGCAATGTGATATGTGATATGCGTGTCTTCTTTCTGTGTACTTTGTACTGAAAAAAATGATAAATAATATTATGATATATATGATGTTTGTTTTAGAACATCATGACGGTAGACTGTATTTTGATCCAGCTGGATCAATACTAAAATATAAAATACTGAAATAGAAAATGGGAATGAGTAGTGAATAATGAATAGATGGATGGATATTTTGATCCTGATGCATGTTTAATTTGACAGTGTTAATGGTTAATGGGTTGGGTGTGTCACAAATGTCAAATGACAGGTATTTTTAGTTTTATTATTATTAGTAGTACATGGGGAAAATTTGTGTCTTTATTTCCAGGGATGTTTATGAATTTTCAATTGTATTAGTAGTATCTTCGACTATCTCTCTACTTTCTGTCTTCTCTGTTACTTGTTATTTGTTATGTGTCAGTAAGTTTGTTTTGTATTAGTATTTAAATTTGTGTTTTGCATGTCATACGTCATCATAATATGTCATTGATTATTGATTCAATGTTCAGAATTCAGGGTTAACCTATTTATTATTTATGTGTTGAGTTTTGAAGCATATCATTGATCTTGATCATAGCATATGAATAGAAATAATGGCAAAATACAAAGTAAAAAGTTACTATCAGAAACAAAAAAAAACATTGTAATAATAATAATCTAAAGGTGGCACAAAGTCCTGGTGGGCAGGAGAGACTGGTTGGATTCTTCCGATCTGCTGAATTAAATACCACAACAACTACTGGTAGCCTCGGCTTCTCTTCAATATCCACCTCCTCCCTGACTTCAACAACCACCGTTAACAGTTCCACCGTCATTCCTCCACTTCCCTCCGCTCTGGAGCGAACAATAAAATTGAAAAAGGAGGAAGAACAACTCTTGGGAATGAATGTGGACATTGTGGATGATGGGAGGAACGGACCCATCGTCACGTCCATTAAACATGGAGGGATCATTAATCAAGATGGACGGATCCGAGTTGGAGACTATATTGTTAGAGTGGACGACGAGTCCCTGAGGAACGCACCAAACGCACAATCCATCCTTCGTCGCCACTCAATGTATAGTCAAGAGATAAGGTAATGTACAATTTTCTTATAATCCATAATCAAAAGTAATTACTATACTAATAATTATTATTAATCAAGTAGTACTGTAATTATACTAAGAAGTGTTAAGAAGTGAAGTAGATCTAAGAATAGTACATAGAAATACAGAAGTACAGAAGTGTGGCCTTGTGATAAAGTGTCATTAAATATTATTATGTCTTCTTTGTCGTATGTCGTATTATTCTGGGAAATGGGAAATGCCAACACCGTAAAATATTGAATATTATGTAAGAAATTATTATAAAAATTATAGATTGCGAATACTATAATTTAAAGAAAGAAGTGGGAAATTGGAATAGGCCGAAGAATCGATAGTCGATATTCTCTTGTCAGTTTATCCATCTACATGTATTTATGTATGAAGTATGAACAACGCCTTTCTCTTTTTCTGAATGAAGTGTTTCAATGTTCAATGTACAATGTACAACCTTTTTGCGTTTTGCCAAAAAGTAAATGCCAAGGAGAGGAAGTGGCATTGAAAAAGAAAAAAGATGACACAACACACAAGACACAAGACAAGAGAAAAGAGAAGGAAGAGGAAGAAAAGTGAACAAAATTTATGTCTAATAACATAATATAGATTCTGACTTTTACTTTGTGTGCAGAGGGCAGATCAGGATATAGAATAGAATAGAAATCATGTATAGAATTATTATGACGATAAAAAGCTCTCCGTTCATCCATAATCATGTTAAACATGTGGAATGTAGAATCTAAAATACATACTAAAATACTTTCACTAGAATCTAGAGTCTAGAGTACACATTAAATATCAACGATATTACATGTACAATGTACATGCAAAAGTAGCAAAAAGTATAGAAAATAGAAATATCATGTCATGATATAGATGAGCTAAGTTTTTTCCTCCTTTTTTCTCCCTGTTTTTTGTTGGATCGTGAATGTCATCTGGAAGACAATATTTTATATTTTTTCTCCTCTCCTTCGACTTTCGACTTTTGATGTTATAGGCTCCAGAGTCCAGAGTCCAGAGGTTGTTCCAATTCTTGAGTATTGAGCATGGACTATTGAATACACGTTACAAGTTATAATACTGCATTGTAGATTGTAGATTGTGGGATGAGGCACGAGACAACATGAAATGGAACAAAAAATAGAAGGGAGGAGGCTGATGGCTGATATTTTGTGTACATACTAAAGACATGTACAAAAATTGGAGATTGTAGGCTGTAGATTGTAGAAAGATGGAGATGAGAATAGGAAATGGGAAATAGTAAAGTGATATGATGTAGAATGAAGAATGAAAAGTGGAAAAAATGTTAGAATAAAAAAGGAACAGAACATGCAATATTTTATGAAGAAAGATGACAGGACAGCAGATACCAGATACAATAAGCATATCATATTGAAAAAAAATGTGTATGTATGATATATGATATATGATGCTTTATGCTTTACTTTTTACTCTGTATTCTGTGCTCTGTATATTCTGTATATTGTATTTGACGTTGAGAATTGAATGACGACTCATCATATTATGATAAGAAGGCATCCCAGCTTCTAGCTTTAGCTCTTACTGTACTATTTATTTATTTATTTTTGCACTTTTCGTGCCAAAATACACAATACAATGTACAATGTCGAATCTATACTAGAATGTCGAATGTAGAATGTGCACTGGAGTACGGAGTTTGGAGTAACACATGCATATTTATTACGTATACAAAAAAAAACGCTGCTCAGTTTAAAATCAATGGAAAAACAGAATGCTCTATTATTAATATCTATTATTATTACTGCTGTCGTGTAACGTGTGTTATGTGTTGTATGGTGTAGTTCACAATGCGCAAGCTATTGGCTATCGTCACGAGTTTCTTGTTACGTATCGTCAAAAGTCAGTGCTCAATACTCAGTACACAGCTCACAGCACATAGACAGTACAGTTTATAATAATAATAATTATTATTCAAAACGGCTAAAGTTAGGTCCTTTTACTAGTAAAATATAAATAAAGTTGGTGGTATACCCAGAATCCAGAACCAGAATCCCGTACCAGACGGAAAAGAGAAAAGAGAAAGAGACTGGCAATCTAATTGGGAATTGGAGTTTGGACAATGTCAGTAGTCAGTAGTCAGTATCCAACATTTGAATAGAACTTTACAAGTTATAATAATTGTATAGTATAAAATAATATTGGTGTCTAGAGTCTAGAGTCTAGTGTCTATTGATATGAACTATGACATGATGTAAAAGAATAGTGAATATAATAATTATATGTACAGTAAAAAACAACGACACCGTCTAGAATGTAGCATGTGTAATGTGTAGCGCAGTAGTACCAGAGAGAAAAGTGTACATGTGTGAGTTGTGTACTGTGTATGCAGTGGCAGAGGAGGAGAGAATCAGTGAAATCCTGTTAAGAAGTCATTCGTTCACTTTGAAGGCTTCCTCTATTTTCTGTTTTCTATCTGCATTGTACACTATACTTTATACGTTACACGTTTACTACAAACTAGAAAATGTTCAATATTCCGTATAAAATACATAATATACAATATCGAGAATGGAGAATGGAGAACAGTCGTCCTCGTTCAGAGTTGAATGGTTGTAATCATCGCATAATGTGGAATTAGACAGTCTCTTTCTTTCTTTCTTCCCTTCTTTCTCTTTTATTCATCTGACTGTTATTGCTACAGACTACATTGGACATTGAACGTGCTACATAATACAAAATACAGAGTGTAGGAGTATTGAGTATCGAGTATTGAGTATGGTTAATGGCAAATGAAATGGTAATATATGTGGAAAAAGTATATAAAGAGAAAGATTGAGTATTGATTCAAAGAGGAGACGTAAATGAAGCTGAATGCCGACTGTCGTCCAATACCCAATGATAAAATAACTAACAATAAAATAAGGAATTGAAATTGGAATTGGAATTCTCCTCCATTCTCCATTCTCAATAAATATTCACTCTAGACTCTAGACTCGGGTCTCTGGTGCACATCATACGTTATACGTTATATTGTACTGACTCTGTCGTCCTGCTAGTTTACTGACTGAGTGACCCTCTTTGATTGCATTGCATTGGTATTGGCTATTGGCATTGTGTATGTATAGTATAATAATAATATGTAGATAGATAGGAGAATCCATGTTTTTTGTGTAGCATGTACCGATGTACCATGCTTAATGCTCAATACTGTATACTCTATACTTTATATGCTATACTCTTGTATGTAAACTTCTCAGTTCTCAGTCTTTAGCCCCATAGCTCGTTAGTTTAGTTTCGTTTGAGATTTGAGAAGGAAACAAGAAGCCAAAAGTTTGTGTGTGTGTTTGTGTGTTTGTGTCTCAAGCATCAGGAATCAAGAATCAAGAGTCAAGAAGCAAACAACTTTGGATTTGAGACTTTCATTTTGGTCCTAGTTTTGAATCTGTCTCTGTCTGTATTTCACATTTCAAGAGTCAAGAGTCGGGAAAACTCAAAATATCGTCCTTTTTTCTCTTTCTTCTTTCGTCTTTGGTCTTTCGTCCTCGTGGCCAAATTCTACAGTGCAATAGGCAAAGAAATTGGAGCTCTACTCAGAACTCAAAACTCAAGACTCAAGTCTAGAGTCTCGCGACTGGAGACTCAAAAAGTAAGAAGTAAGAAGTTCCATGCTTCAAGAATCCAGTATACAGAATCCAGTGGAAAGTGGAAAGAGGGAATAGTTTTCTATTCTCTAATTCCATGTTCTAAAATTACTTGATTCACTCATTTGACTTTCTACTCCATTTAGTTTTCTACAATTATGTCTCTCCTCCAACTTCTCTCTAATCTACAATAATACTCTGTTTAACGAGTAGCTTAAGTGCAATAGTTTTCTTGTGTATATTGTGTATTGTGTACAAAAGGAACTTGGCTCTCCTTTTCATTTTCTTGCTTTCTTGCTTCAATTTCAATTTCTTTCCTTGTTATATTATGTAGTTTGTACTATCTAAAATCTCTAGTATCTTCCATCTTACATCTTACGACTAGATTGTATACTGGGTATCTATTATATATTTGTTTATGTATATTGCATTATTTTTCTTTCCTTATTTTCATTGTCCCTTCCTTCTCTTTCTTTTCTTTCTCTTCTTTCTCTGGCCTCTGGCTTTTGGCCTAGATAACACATATTGTTATGTTCCAATTCAATTCAATTCATTGTCCACTTTTTTTTTAGATGAGCCGGCATAAAGAAAAAGAAAGTAAAAAGAAAAGAAAGCAAGTCACAAGATAACAAAGTCATTCCACTTTAGACTCGAATTCAAAGTCAAATTTTAATATGAGATATCAAATAAATTCTCGTGGGGATTCCATATTCGTTTCCAAGATCCAATATGCACACATTGTGTTCTGTATTTTGAATTCAAATTAGAATCGATAATCGATACAAAGTGCAAAGCATTGTAATAAGTTGTAAATTTTAAAGCGTGTGTGATTTGTTGACAAAGGAAAAGTTTCTTCTAATTTCTACAGTCTACAGACTTTTGACTTGTGACTCCTGACTGTCAACAATAAAAGAAAATGTTTTGAAACATGACAAACTTTTATTTATTTGTTTGCTTTGTTTTGTTTTTCCTCCGTTTTCTAGTTTTAGTAGAAAGTAGAATTATTCTTCCTGTTATTATTATGACTTTTGACGTTTGAATTCTGGATTCTGGAAAAACAAAAGAAAAATAATACATTTGAAACTTGAATAATTGAAACGTGGATGATTAAAGATTAAAGGAAACGCAGAATTAGGAACTTTATGAACAAACTCTCAAAATCTCCAAAGGTTGAATTATAGAGAAAAAAAGAAAAAGGGAATAGAGGAAAGAAGATTACTTGGTATTTTTAATGTAGAATGAAGAATGTAAAAATGTAAAGTCTCTCGATTCTCTAGATACTTTGTACATTTTCCACATCTCAGGAAATTCCTACTCCTCTTTCATGTTAATTTAGGAAAACCGTGGTTTTAAGAGCTGTTAACTCGGCATTAAATGAGCTTAATTGAGGATTGAGGGAAAGTGGAGAAAGTCACTGTGGAAAAGATCAAGAATTAAGAATATAATTATCGAGCCAAGTGTTTGGTTGACTGGCTACTGGTTACTTTCTTTCATCTCTGATCTCTCTACTTCCACAAATCTGTTAGACTTGTACAGGATTTTATGTGCAAAGGAACGGAAAACGGAAAGAGACAAAGGGAATTATTGATCTTGTGTTTTTAGATGTACAATGTGCAGTATATTCGATTAATTGTACATCTTATGTATACATTATACATGTAGTTACAAAAGAGAGAAAAAGAAAGCGAGAGAGTGGAAAACAAAGCAAAATTAAAGAAGAGAGATAACAAAGAAGTGTAAATTAATTGGATTTTTCTTCTCTGTATTTTCTCCTCGTATAAAGAATAAAGAATACAAATACAGAATACAGAAGTCGTATAATGTATGAGACATGAAGTATAGGATACAGAAAATAGTTGCATGTAAATTGTGCAGTACAGTGTGTGTAGAGTGTACAGTATAGAATGAAAAATGTAGAAGGCTAATGCACCTAATCCGGTTGGATTCTCCTGGATTCTGGATTCTGGCTACTTGAATCCATAGAGAGAGATTCCGGAGAAAGGATTGAAATTCCGTGATTTGAATAGTCTCGATTTCCCATTTTCCATTTGTATTTCTCAGTTATTCTCAGTTCTCAGTTGAGTTTGTTCATTTGAATATTGAATTTATCAGTTTGGTAGTTTGTAGTTTTTTGGCTCGTGTCCAATTCTTCCGATTTCTGTGCGACACACACAGAGAGACAGACACCCTTTAGAAATTCACAATATGTATTTTGTATTTGGTATTTGGAAAATAAATATAAATGAGAAATGGAAAAGGTTCATTTTCTATCATGTTTTGTGTTTTGTATTTTGTATGTTTTGTACGTAAAGTATTTCATGTGTTGTTATTTTATCTTTCCAGTCTCACGTACATCCCTGGTGGTGATGCTGAAGTTCACCGAGAAACTTACCTCATTCAATTGAATGCCATTTCGGATGATAGGTATGTTCAAAATAAATAATTATTATCATTAGTGCAGAAATTTTAATGATTGTGTAAATCGTAAATTCGGTGAATAAGATAGTAAATAATAATAATAATAATATTGTATCTTTTTTTCTTTTTTCTTTTGTTAGAATTAATCGTCGAACTCCGGCGGATGGTGAAGAGTCAAATGAAGAGTTACTTCTTGCCAGTGGGACAAATAGTTTAACTCCGACGGGAGTGACAGCCAACTCCTCACCCTCTCTGTCCTCTTCCTCCTCCGTGGGTCCAATCAGTGGTCGTTCCCAGGTGAAAGTGAAGAGTGTTGTTGTTGGGAACGGAAGTAGTAGTACGATAACGAGTACGCGGGACCAAGCACCAACACCAACCTCCCCACCCTCCGCATCCAATAGTAATAATATTCTAAATAGTAATCTAAACAATAATGGGAATGGAACCACAACAACAACAACGAGTAGTAGTAAAGTTTACATAAGTACTTCAGACCATAAAATCCAAGCAGCAAGTCCGTATCAACATCAACAACAGCAACAACAACCCCAAGTCCAAAAAAGAGTTGTTACTCATGTCACGATATTCCCTTCACCTCCAACAGAAGTAGCTCAAGTCGTTACCGTTGTCAAGAGAAATAGTGCAAGTGCAAGTGGTAATAGTAATAATTTAACTAGTAAAGATAAGGAAAGTGGTGGTAGTGGTACTCCGACGGGTTCTGGAGAATCTGGGACTGGAACTACTGGAATTGGAATAGCTGGAACGGGTACAGGAGTTGGAGTTGTGTCTGGAACGATTAATAAATCTTCAGCTGTCACCACTTCCATTCTTCCATCCTCCTCTACTTCTTCTTCTTCTACGACTGCAAATAATAATACAAGTACGACGAACATTCTTATAGGTAGTAGTGGTAGTAGTGCAAGTGCCAGTAGTAGTAACATTTCTTCTACTACTTTGGGTGGTATCAGCAGTAGTAGTTCAACTCCCAACGGTGACACGGTAGTCGTGGGTGTTTCAAGGAAAACATCCGTGAGTTCCGTTTTGGCAGAAGATTCTCAATCTCAATCTCAGTCTCAGCTTGAGTCTGCATCAGCATCAGCCCCAACCCCAGTAAATACAACAACTACGACAACACGAGTTGTTAGTGTGTTGAAAATCGATCCAGAAAAATCTATCATTCCAAACAGTAGTAGTACGAGTACGAGTAGCAATATTAGTAGTAGTCATATAGTAACAGAATCAGCATCAGCCTCAGCATCTGTAGTCGTTGAGAGAGGAAGAGAAGAGAGTACAAGTACAATAGGAACAGGAGGAGCAAGTCCCAGTACGACTACAGCCACTACGAATACGAGCACCACCACCACGATGGTTGTGGGTATGAGTAGTTCCGAGTATCAGGCAACTCATGTCCCAGTTTCCAGTAAACCATCGGGCCAAGGAAGCAATTCAGATGACTCTGCTCTTCTCCTCGCGAAGCATTGGGGTCCCGAGAAACTCGTCGAGATAGTCAAGGAGCCAAATAAATCACTGGGAATCTCTATTGTTGGAGGCAAAGTAAGTCTACCTTTTTCCTCTCTTACTTTTTACTCTAGTATTTAACTAATTTATCATGTTTCACCAATAGTAAAATCTCAAATAATACGATACAATAAATAATAATAATAATAATTTTACAGTCCTAACCAAAAGTAATAATTTAAATATTTATTCATGAAATATAAAGTACAAAATACAAGCTACAAACTTTCATTAACAAGGAAAGCTCCAAACTCAAAACTCTTCTAATTGATACAAATGACTTTTGTCTCCTGTCTGTAGGTGCTGAATCCAGACTCTGGGTCTGCAATTAGTGGGATTTTCATCAAAAACGTTCTTCCTAACAGCCCTGCTGGGAAAACTGGACAGTTAAAGGTAAAAGTTTTACTTTTTATTATTACTGTGTGTAATATTTCCTAGTTTGAATTATGATGACAGGGAAAATACGTAAACGTAATACATGTAGTTGTGTAATGTGTAATGTCATGTGTTCTAAAGTCATAATTCACCCGTAACTCCTAAAACTTGTAAAGTTGAAAGTTGGGTGAAATAACTATAATCTATTAACTATTATGTATATCGTCGATAGATTATGGATTATAGAAATAGAAATTTTTGTATCGACTACAAACTGCAAATGTTAACATGAGTTTCTTTTTATGCTTTTTTATTACAGACTGGAGACAGAATCCTGAGTGTGGATGGAATAGACCTCCGATCTGCAAGTCATGAGCGAGCTGTTGAAGTTATCCGAGCTGCTGGAAACACTGTCAAATTTTTGATCCAAAGTCTCGTCCAATGGGTGAGTATTATTTTTTCAATCCTTTTTATTATTAAAAATAGACAAGATCTTTTAATTTTCTCATTTCATTTGATTTCGATTCAAGAAACATACATACATACTTTACTTGACATATTATACTACAAAAAAACTACGATACAAACTATAATAATAAATCCAACATCCCACATACGTACAGAGTAAAACAGACATAAAACCAAGTTCATTGAATATACATGACACAATATAATATAAAATATTATAGGTAGATAGATACATGCATAAAATAAGTACAGAATAAGTAGTAAGTAGTACATGGAGTGAAATAAGTACAGTTTCATACTGTACTGAATGAGAAAAAAGAGGAAGGGTCATTTTCTCTAACGGTTTATTATCCATTTTATTTCCTTATCGATTTACTATAACTATAATATTATCAGTCAGCAGTCAGTTAGGAAGTAAGTCAGTTCATATAATTATATAGCTAGTTTGTAGTATGTTGAATGTTGAGTCATAATATAATTCTCATTGAGGATTTCTCTCAACATGTACTAAATTTTTATTTTTAGTGTTCATATAGTTCAAATCTATACTGAGAAATTATACTTTCTCCATTTCTTTACAAAAGACAAGATATTTAATAGGTTTTGTGTTTATGAAAGAAAAGATGATAATAAAAGATAAAAGGCATCCATTTACATATTTTTCTAGTTTTTCAATGTATCTGGGATCTGTGATAAAAAAGAAAAAAGTATATCAAAAGTAGACAAAAGAAGTAAAAAAATTCAATTTTTTAGGAACATGGCGATTGGCGATGTACTTTAATTTTAAAAGGATGCAATTATAAGAATATTATTCCATTGTATAAAATAAAATTCAAGATGCACATCATCATAAATTACCTGCTATCTTTTATCTACTATCTATAACCTTCATATTCTCTACATACGTAATATTTAGCATTCACAGTATCGCTTATGTATAAAATTATGACATTTGACATTGCAACTTTTCTTTCACAAAAATGATCCTCACAAGTGTGTCTTGTACACGAACAACTATTGCCTTTTCACACTATTCACTCTATTATGATAGATTATTATTATTAGTGGTATTGGGATTTCCTAGCGTAAATATATTACACTACACTGTACACTCTACACTCACTTTACACACAATGCCAATGTCTTGAAAGTTTCTGTCTGGTATTTAAGATGATAATAATAATACTTATTATTATTATTAATACTTTTGACCTTGCTTGCAAAATTACTAATGTACAACAATTTTGTTCTTGTTCCGTGGTGGGTTTGGGTTGGGTTTTTATTTTGGGGGATTTTCTTTTTCTTTCTCCTTTCCTGGTATTCCTGGTTCTTGATTTGATTTGGTTCGGGGTTTTTGGATTTTGGACATTGGACATTGGGCTTACAAATATTATAGAAGGGAGTTTCAATTGATGAGTCAGACCTTGAATCCCGTTCAGAATGTTCAGCTCCCAGTCAGTCTGTAACTCAGAGTTGTAGTAGTAGAACCAAGTCGGACACAACCACTACATCCACGACCGAGACGACGGAAACAACCAGTTCAACGACGAGGACCGTGACAGGAAGTGGAAGTTCCACTTGTAACACAGAGAATTGTGGACGTCGGATTAAGTCAAGTGGGAGTGGGAGTGGGACGGGAAGTGAAACGGGATCCGCTTCGGATGCTTGTCCAAGTCAGAGGAAAAAGTCAAATGTGAGTGTGCTCATCAATGATGGGAACATTGGTGATGAGCTAGATGACGACAATGACAATGGCAATGGTAATGGTAATGGTGCTCAAGGTGACGGTGCTAATGTGAAAGGAGAAAGGTTTGACGAGGACTTGGACGTTGAATTAGACGAATCTTTAATGTCTCCTGGAGAGGATTTTGAAGATGGGAATGGACTGTGTAAGACAGCCCCTCAAGCCGTAACCCCAGCCCGCACTCCCAGTCCGGAATTGATCCAGGTGACTTAATCTATTCTATCTCTCTTTCTGTATCTGTTTCTACTTCTTATACAGTTCTTTCTCCCTATCTTTTTGTTTCTTCTTTATAAATTATTATGTATATTTCACAACTTTCTTGCTTTCTTTTCTTTTCATGTTTTTTTCTTTCTTTGTGTTCTTTCTTCACTTGTATTTTTTATGTATCTGTTCCCTTTTGCTTTTTGCGTTATTATTATTATCATTATTTTTTTTATCTTGGTTTATTTTATTTATGGGAGATTTTTTATTATTATTTTTATTATTTTTCACATACATTGTTTCGGTTTTGATTTTGATTTTTTTTGGAATATAATATTGAGCTTCAGTGCATAATTAATAATTATCCTGATACATGTGCTAAAAGCTAAAACCTAAAAAGAGTAAAAGAGTACCCTAAATAATGTTGTACTTACCTAATAGTCAGTAACAAGTTTAAATATACTAATACTAATACATAATACTCATAATATAGTTATCATTAGTTTCAACTAACTAACACGTATAATATATATGTTTTCTCAAAGATATTTAGCATTTAGCATCACCTTACTTTTGTAGGTATATTTCAACTAAACAAAAATTATTATTGTTAACTTTACCGTTCAGAATATAGTATAGAATATAGAAAATATGCCTTTGTGCTAAATCACCTTTCACCACTATCCACTATATACTATAATATATCCATATCTAGTTGTGAACCTTTGATGTTGATAGTTAGATGCAGATACATAATAATAATTAATAATAAGTATTTTTAACATGTGTAGGTTATATAATATTATAACCACATAGCATAGATAATATAGATTTACCCCAGGTATATAACATGTATAAGAAAAACTAATCTAATCTCTTCTGTGCCGCCATGTTTTTTAGTTATCATTTTTATCATCATTTTTGATTTTCTTTTAATGTTTATAGTTTATAAATTATCATGCACTATTCAAAATTTTACAGTATGATTTGTGTTTCATATTTTGTATACAATGTTTCTATTGTATGTGTACTGTCAAATGTCAATTGTATATTATTATAATCTCACTTTCTCTCACTTTTCCTGCGTTCACACATTATCCGCATTTTATAAACTATACGAATTACGAATGCATCTAAACATCTAAATTATTAAAACGGAAAAAAAAAAGAAAGTAAATCGGCACACAATCCAAAATGAAATATTGACGTTTCCCATTCCCGGTCTCATAATATAAAATACTGACTTACAAACTAAATAATAATGGATTTGAGTAGTTTGATCATATAACATAATATAATAATGAACATATAAAAAGTGCATGATTTTCTGTAGCTAAACATTAAACAGTATTAACAACAATAATTATTATTATCATGATTAACATGTGGTTTTGAGTTTTGAGTTTACGTAAAGTTTCACACCTCAACAACCTTTTTTTTGTACTAATTTTACTAGCACTGGTGTTTAATATATAAATGTGTCTATTTCCCTTTATTTTGTGAATCAGCTTGTCACTTGTTGTTTTTCACAATGATTTTTATTTTCATAGTTTTTATTTTCTCTCGGTAGTTTCTAGTTTCTGGTGTTTGAAGAATGCGAAAAAATTTAAGTGTATGACAATGTAAAATGTTTATGGTAAATGGTGTGGGTGTTTTCTTGTTTTTGTTTTAATTTTGTACAGTATTTTACTAAACATTAAACATAACATATCATTCCTTTTCACCATTGTTTGTTTTTATTCTCGCTGTTTGTACTATGTGTACACACACTCTCTTCTCACGTTCACAAAGACGAAGAAAATAAAGAAAAGAAAAAGAACAAAGCATGATAAAAAAAATGCATAGTGTATTTTCACTACTACCATTCAGTATTCAGTAACGACTAACGACTGTAGGGATCTTTTATATTTTATAGGTGTACTTTTTGAACATTTTTGGATTTTTTTTGTCAAGTGTCAACATTTTTCGACAAACTAATTTTACAGTCTACAAAAATTCAAAAAATTAAAATGGTGAAAAGTCATTCGTTGTTTTGTGTTTTGTACTTTGTATCTACTGTAAAATTGTATAAAAAAATACAATTTAATTATATTTTGTATTTTTATAGTCGTCGATGGACCAATCATTATTAATTTTTAAATAAGTAAAGTCAATTTCAGTGTAACAGTTCAAGGACTAAATACTAAATGAAAATAATATTACATATTACGGCGAAAAAAAAGAACAAGATTCAATATTCAATTATTTGTATCAGAGTGCTTTTAACCATTTATAAAAAGTTGTGAGCTACACTCTACAGTCTACAGTAAAAAGACAGCAACAACAACAACTATTATTATTATTACTACTATTTGTGTAATGTGCCGATGTACCGGTACAACGGATGGCCTGGAAAATTCAATAGTGAAAACTTATAAGAGCAAACGAAAGACTATTACAAGTTACAAATTACCCATGTATTTTACTAATCACCCTAACTGGAGCGGATGATGGATGTACATAATGCATAATATAATACATTATTTATTTAAAACAAGTGGAATATATCAAATACTTATAATATAATAATATATTGTATATATTAGCGTAATATGTTAGACTATTAGACTACTTGCGCAACGTCCCTATATTCTATATTATTATTATTATATTATAGCCCCTAATATTTTTCACGTTAATATACACACTACACACTTGTAAAATGATTACGATGATGATGATAATAATATTTATTTATAAGCATAGTGCTTGACTTTGACTGGCTTTTCTGGGATTGGTTGGTTGGTTTTTTGGGAATTTGAAGAGCAAACTCAATTTTTTTTTTTTGCAACAATATTACAAAATAATAATAATATAATAATAATTTCTCTCTCTTCCTCTTCACACACACACAAACACAAAGCAAAAAAAAGCAATGGAAGGTGATGTGCTGATGATGATTGATTGAATACGGATTTTACGGATATGGATTGACTATGATATGATATGATATCTTATATGATTTCGCACTTATATATTCTTCTTCTTCTTCGCATTAAAATTTACAATTTACAAATTGATCCATTGCGTTTCCCCCCTCCCGATTTTCAAAGATTGAATTTTATTATTATGTAGTTTTTTTCTATTTTATTATGTTTTTTTTAAAGGCTGAATGAGCTACCCAATTTTTGTGAATGGCTATAACATATTATACTGTTTTACGAAATGATATATAATGATAATTATTTATTCATTTATTTTTATACACGACGAGAGGAGGTTTTTTTGACAGAATTATTCTCTTTCAGTGTTTCCTTTTTTCTTTTATCCATTTTAAATTTTAATTAAACCAGTAGCTTTTGTGTGAGATATTTTACTATATATATATAAATTTGCATACCATTTGCAATCTGCAAAATGAGCAAAATGACTTATCTTTTATCATAATACATAATATAAAGGTTGTATAATATGTATTGTATAGTAGTATAAAAAACCGTCAATCATTTGACGGCTGCAGGTTTTTGAATCATGAATTATTTTACATGTTGGAAAAATATTTGTAGACTAGAATCTAGAATAGTGTGTAAAATAGCTGGTGAAACCTTATTTAACTTACGTAATATGGTTTTCACCGTGTCGTGCTTAATTTCATAGTGTACATAGAATATAAAAGCATAATATATATAGAAGAACCTCAAGACATAATTTAAATATAGAATTTAGAATAATCATGATTATTAGTGTTCATTTTGTTAATGCTTTTATTTTTTTAGTCTAGTACATATAGTAAAAAATACAGTGTTAATTTTTCCCAGGGGGGAAAATGTTAATAATTAATAATACTATAGTTTTTTTTGCTTTCTTTTTAAATACATTGAGTATTGAGTTTTTTGGGGATGCGAATTATGTTTCCCCTGTCAAAACAACTATCGATACTAAATACTAAATGCGTACATTGTACATATGTTCATGGATCGAGGATTGCATAATTAAGACCATTCATATGGTATGATATGATATGAACCATGAGCATAATAATTGCAGTTATTATTATTATTATCGTTTATTGATTCCTTTTTTTTATTACTTACTATAATATTTACTATGTGTATTTTGTTTGGTTTTGGTTTTCGGTTTCTTCGGTTTACTATATTTACTATTTACTCCAAAAGGCACAGAGGGGAAAAGGAAAAGTGTTGATAGCTTAATTTCGCATATAATATTCTAATGACTATAGTCTACAATCTACAAACTGTAGGGCATAGGACATAGGACACAAAAGATATCAATATACCAAAAACAGGAGAATTATAAGAGTAATTTTATAGGGAAAGGTAGCTCATAGCTTTTACAGTATACAGTTTATCTCAAGTCTCAAGAGTTTAGGGTTTAGTGTTTAGTGTGATGCAAGACATTGAATATTGAGGTTAGCTCTGAGAAGTCTGAGTTAGTCAAGGTGAATAATTATCAGAATGTAGACAGGGAAAATACTATTACACACTTTTACATATTTTTACAGGATACAGGATATTATAAATTATTTCTGCTCATATATTTTTTACTTTTTACAATACAGAATACAGAATTCCGTATACGGGATACGGCATACGGAATAGACATAAGCTTAATAAAAAACTGTACTGATCTATATCTATATACTTTTAAACTGACGGAGAACTTTTTTCCTTTTTCTTTTTATCTTGTAGTGAGTGACTGAGAGAGAAGACTTCCTTCCTGTAAAACTCTCCCACTTCCAGCACACACAGTAAAAAAACAAACAAAAACCTCTATGTCAACTTTCTCTAGAATCTCTAGACTCTAGAATCTAGAAAGTGAAAGCACATAGATCGATCGTGATTCCATTCCCATTATCTATCAACTATCTACCGTTTTCTATTGTAAATGTAGAAAGCAGAGGGTGAAAGTTTAGTGAAAAAAATATGGTGCGTGGTCAGAGTCAAGCAATGCATAATAATAAATATAATACCCAACCTATTGTCTGTTATAAATAATTAACTATCTAAAATACAATACAGTACAGTAAGAGATTCAAAATGAAGGGCTGTGTAAACCAACAACGTGATTATTTAATTAATTATTACTGTTAAAAGTTAAAAGTAAGCTAAATAACGAAAACGAAATGGAGTGGGCTCGTAAGTTTTGCTTCTGCTCTCGTTTGATCTTGTAAGTTTTCCATATAATATACAATATAAAATATAATATTCCGTACATTATTTGGACCGGGTGTCCAATCAAAATGTATAATAAGTATAAATCATTGATAATAGTTAATTTTAATTATAAGAACAACATTTTATCTGACGCAAAGAGATCAATCGTACGAATAAGAATAAGAAAATATGTCAAGCTAAAATTTTAAAGATATTTTATAGCCAGTAGATTATAAATTAAGGACTTATGATTAATGATTAAGAATTAAGATTGTCACTGTAATAATTATTATTAACTTTTTAAAAGATTCAGACAGCACATTTAGAACTCAGAGAGCACTTTTAAACTTATAACTTATAAATAATATAAAATATTATACTTTTATTGTATGTACCTCACAATTCACAATCTACATATTATCAATCAAGTTCTAGCACATAAGAATTTAAACGCAACTTAGAATAAATTAGTGTACGACATGGCTAAAATCTAAATACTTCTTTGTAATAACTTTATAAATAATTATTCCATTGTGTGAAATTTAATATATCTTTCTCTTCTATATTAAGGTATAACCTAGGCCATCTTCTCTATAACTCTGTAAGTGTATGATGTAAGATAATAAGATAAAATAATGCTTATTTTCAGAAAGCTCAAAAAATATTATAATTTATAAGATATAATTAAGTATAAGAATAATAATTATAGTGCGTATAATATATTATCTTCCTGCTCATTATACCTTTTAAAAGTAGAAAAAAGGATGTACAATGTACAATTTACACATGTTTGAGAAAAGAGAAAACAATCAACAATCGTATTTAAATGTGTACAAAATGGTGGTTAAATGTGTATGTGTAGACTACTGGTATGTAAAAAAGCTTATTTCCGTGTATACGTTGTAGTTGTAAAGATGGAAATTAAGGTAGCATAGTAAAAATAGGTATAGTAGACATTCCAAAACTACAAAGAATTCTTCACATTTTGTTAAAACAATCTAATCAGTCAGTGCCAAGGATAAGGAATAAGCGTTTGAGCCTTGTTATGTTATTCCAATAGAAATTAATTATTCAGCAAGTGTTGAGTGTTGAGTATTTCCAAGTTCCAAGCAATACACATTTTCCTTGCAGATAACTTTCATGGTTAAAAAAATTTCGCCTCAATTCCGCTGCCAAATTTATAATATTTGAACTTTTTAAAGTGTATATGAGTTAATTTTGTATTTTGTACTTGTGTTAGAAATTTGAAACATGTTAAATGATGAAGAGTAGAGAAAAATATCTACAACATTGGAATGATTTATTTTAGTTAGAGCGAAAGTGGAAGTGAAAGTACGAGATTAGATATGGAAAACTATTCTTTTGTTGAATCTTTTACTTGGAAATGGGAAAAGGGGAATGAATTTTAATATGACAAGCTTAACTTATAGGCGATATAATATTTTTTCCCTAGTTTTCTGTCACAGTGAAGCATCTCATCTTTATTCTGTATGTATTATATAATATCTCTTGACACAAAATGAAGTAATCCTGCTGAGAAGGAAATGGCAATATCTAAGATAGGAATAATAATCATTATCATAATTCTAGAACCTAGATTCTAGGTATACATTATACATACATCTCTCTATATATATAATATGCTATTATCTACTATCTACGCTCTATATATCTTGATAGAAATAAGTACAGACGATATTTTATTATGATAGTCATCACAATGATTTATGATTAGCATAGAAGAATAGGAAATAACTTGTAAAAGAAAGAAAGAAAGAAAGAAAGGGAGATGACGGAAGATAGAATAAGAGGACTAAGTTGTATTATGTAAGATAAAATAATATGAAGAGTAGACAAGACAAAAATCAAGCATAAAGTATAGGTTCAAAGTTGTGAGAATACACAATACACATACTATTAAAAAAACATGTCTCTACTGTGATCTGCATAGGAAATATAAATGAAATGATGTAATATGTAATACAATGTGAAACACAGCTACAAGTTACAATTTACAAGATGTAAGTATGCCAAGTTTTTATATAGTCAAGAGTCAAAAGTCAGTAAATCAAAAAATACAGATAATACAGAGAATCCATGTCATTTTTTATACACTAGTTATTTTGCAGGGAGTGAATCATGACTCATGACTCAAATGAAATTATAAATAATTTTTTAATTATTAGTTACATTGATTATTCATAATGGGGTATTTTCCAATGCAATTGATCAATATTTGTTTGTTCATCGCATAATAGTTTAAGGTTGAAAAAGGTCCTGTGTTATATAAAAAAATCCCTTCATTCCATATTGATTTTATTGTCAATATTTTGTCAATTACGTTTACGTCATACGTGTAAATATGACGTAAGTCATATGTTATTTGTATTTTGTCTTTTGTCTAATATTTGTACTTTTGTTATTTGTTCTTTTTGTATGTATCTCGTATTATGTCAATAATTATTATTCTCACTCAAATTGCAAAATGCACAATGTCAAATAATAAATAATAACGAGTTTTGTTTAATTGTATCGTCTCATCTCGTCTCGTCTCGTCTCGTCTGGAAATGGTTTTAAATTATCGGTATCGGTACAATTATTCTTGAGTAAAAAATAAAATCAAACACGCAAAAATCAAATCTAATCTAATCGACAGTTGTGATAGATGCTTTAAAAGAAAGTATAAAAAATGTATTGAGAATCGAGAATTGAGATTTATAAATTTCAAGAGATAAATGACAAAAAGTGTAAGATTATATAGATGAAATTATAATATTTAAGATTGTAACAAAAGGAAATTATTATGAACTATGAGCACATACAATCAATTATTATCATTATTATTGATATCGATAAATTCAATATTGGTAATTGGTACCTAAAATACTGATATTTTAAAATTTAAAGTGTGCACGTTATAGCTTATATTTAAAAATATTCTATGTCAGTTATTTCAATTTGCAATTGGATTTTGATTCGTCGCACTTTGAAATTTTTAGGTGAAACTATAAAGTATCAACTATCAATTATCTTGTTCTTGTTACATGATATAATATTTAGGTGAAAGTTAAATTATGATCAATAATTACATAATGAAGAAAGGTTATAATATTTAAAGATTATTGAAAGTTTGAAAGTTATATAAATATATAAAAAACACGAATGACCATTGACATTCAGAGTTGAGACAGTTCATAATAAATAATGGATAATAGATAACGGAGTAATAAAAAACAAAATATACGTAAATAATATACTTGACACTAATATCTATAAAATAATAATAATAATGATGATGAAATTACTGAACTGTTATGATGATTAATGATTATTATGACGAGAAGAAAGAAGGGAAAAGGAGAAAAAAAATAAAGTCTCAATTTTATTCAATAATCTTTGTTGTGTCTTCTGTCGTTACTGAATACTGAATGCTGACTACAGAATAATACTGAAAATGAGTGAATATAAAGTGAGTTCATAAAAATGTGTGTACACTGTAAATGTACAAACATTCCTACAAAATTGGTAAATAATTATTAATTAACCCACATTCATGTACTAAAATTTAGAATGCTCTGATTTTTGTCAGATGGAAGATGGAAGAAAACGCCCATTTTCTTCCTTCTTTCTACACAGAATTATTACAAAAAAAACAATGGCACATTCCAAATCTTTTATTGTTCACTCGTCTTTTTTATCGTGTCGTCTTTGCTATTCTCCATCCATGTATCTGTCCTATTCTGTCTAGAATCTAGATTTTAGATTGTAGATGATAATCTAAAAATGCAAATCCCTTACGATGCAAAAAAAAGAGAGTAGAAAATAGAAAATCATGCACTTTTCCTGGTCATTAAACATCAAACCCATGTAGAAAGTAGAAGCATCATCATATCACATTATTGTTAGTTGTTAGTGTGTCTCTGCTCTCTACTCGCGATCTGCTTTCTCTGTTCATACAGCATACAGCTTTCCCCATTCACATAATATTATAGTGTTTGTAGTATTCATAGCATAATCACTAGACACTAGACGTAGTAAAATGTGTTTAAAGTTCTGGTATTTTTTTCAAAACACGAAACATCTAGAATCTGAATAGAAAAGCAAGAACAAAAACAAATGGCTGAATCTCGAAATTCGAATTGAAAGAAAATGCACATATTTAGTTACACACGTCAAACGACTCCTTACTAGAAATTCAAACTACGAATACGAAAAGGAATACTATAGTAGAGAATTCTCAAGCCTCAAATCTCAAATACTAGAATTCTCATGCAGCCACATTAAAAAGTAGATGGGACATAAAAACTAGGGAATAGGATGGATTTTAGATTCAAAATTCAGAATCACGAATCCAGAGAGTCATTTTATTTTTGCATGCAAAATACAAAATGCAAATAGAAAACAGCAAACAGAACACAGAGGCTTTTTACTTTTTACAGTAGCAAAATAAAATGGTCTATTCTAAGTTCTAAGTTGTACGACTTCTGTGAGCATTATAAAAAGAGGGAAATGGAATATAAAAGATACGAATGCGAATGTAGTTGTACTGCATAAATACATTATGTAGTTTAATAGCCAGCTTAATTTCTCCTGCTATCTTTTCCATGCTATAGTAAACAGCGAGCTGGATGACCGTGATGACGATATAATATGATTTGATATGAAGAGTGTAGATGATAATGACATTAAGGAAAGGCGACAGGATATAATAATAATAATAATATCCGCATCTTCTTTCATTTCCTATAATATAATATGACATACTTTGGTTTTTGTGAATCAGGATAGTTTTTGTTGGTAAATAAAAATGAGGTTGGAACTGGAACTGGATAAGTTCCAGTTTGGAGCTTCCAGCTTCCAGCTTGGAAGAAGAAAGAGAGAATGAGCAACTTTAGTCTTCATATGTATATTGATAGAGATTATGCATATTGTGCATTGTGCATGTAGGAATTAGCTATATGCTACGACATATTATATAGAAAATGGGAAACTATGGGGAAAGATAAAGGTCCTCTCTTTCATCCTTTGAGAGAGCGGAAGGAAGGATGTTCATGATAAAGATTGTACATAAAAAGTATAGACTATAGCGTGTAGAGAGTAGAGAGAGTGGAGAGGAAATGGTGGGCGGAGGAGTGAGAGAGTGCGGGATTTATAGGATAATTGATGTAATTTATGGCCGTTGATGAATGACTTTGGGATTTTGGGACTTTATTTTTTGAAATGGATACCTAAAACCTAAAAACAGCCGGGATTAACTGATGATGAGAAGCAGGAGATGCAGGAGAAGATGAAGGCGGCTGTGGAGAAACCCAAACAACAAATAAAGAAGGCTGAGTCAGAAGAATCCGAACATTCATCTGAAGAAGAGGTTTGTCAAGCTCCATTTTTCTTTCTCTTTTCTTTTCTGTCCTCTTTTTTCATTCTTACACCTTGCACCAATTTCCGATTTCGGATTTGTCAATCAAGTTGTTTCTTTGATCTTTTGCTTTTTTGGTCTTGTGTCTTTTATCGCCATTGGTGTTTTTGATGTGATATTGATTCTTGATGGACACTTTTCAATTTCCTATATTTATTTTAAAATCATGGTGGCTCTGTTTTTTCAGATTGATAATTGATATAATAAATGATAAATATCATACAAAATACAAGTCATGGGCATGTTTATAATTTAAAATGGTTGAAATTAATGTCGGTGTTTATTTTGGTTTGATTTTAGGACTATCTTGGTGATGAGCAAGCGACTCAAGGAAAAATCAGAACAAAAGGCGGAGTTGAAGTAAGTAAAGCACACAAAAAATATTAAATTCATTTACAATGTTTTGAATTTTGAATTGTACTAAAAATATGAATGATTTCACCACGAATTACAATTTATGTTTTATGCTCTGTGTTTGTTTTATTTAGATTGATCGTAGCAGTGCTGGTCATGTTAGACGGACCAAAGACGAAAGTGAAGCGGATTCCGAGACAGAAGATGAATTCGGCTACACTTTGAGTAATTATTATTGACTGAACTATAAAAATATTAAATATTAGAGTGATGATGATATTTTACTTTTACTTGTAGCTTTCCTTCAAACCTGGTGTATATATTTATGATTTTATTATCTTATGTTTTCAACAGAAAAAATTCAAAAGAGATGGGGAGACTTGGCTCAAAAAACAGGAAGTAAATCCCAGCCAGCTAAACTGATTGTTGCGGATTTGGAGCGAAGTGTTGGACAAGGTCTGGGAATAAGTTTGGCCGGTCATCGTGACCGAATGAAGATGGCAGTATTCATCTGTGGAATAAATCCTGCAGGAGCAGCTTTCAAAAAAGGAGAGTTGCAAGTTGAAGATGAAATTCTGGAAGTTAATGGCAGAGTACGTTCAAAATTCAAATTTCAAATAGTTCTTTAAAAACATGAATAAAATCCATTTTTTATAATGCACAATACAATTTTTCTTTTTGAAGCTCTATAATTGATTTTCCAATTGATTTGAAATTTGAAATTCATAGGTTTTACATGGACGGAGTCACTTGAATGCCTCAGCTCTGATCAAGGGTCTTCCTCAGAACCATGTGAAATTCATCGCTTTGAGGTAAAAACTAAATAAGAAAAACTGTTTGTGAGAACTGAATCGAATATCGAATATGAAGCAGACATGATCGAGGATTAGTAGTTTTATAAAGTTCAGATCGATTGAGTAATTTCCATCTAATTTATTAAATGTTTGCCTAGGCTCGTTTTTCGTTTTTTTTTTTATATTTTCCAATGCCAAAGAACATGTTACATGATCTTATTTCGTACAGTAAATGTATCATTTAGCAGAGTACAATAAATAGCAGACGATCTTGAAAAAAACTAAAGAGAGATTGATTTGACAAAATAAAATATTTAGTGTGTAAATAGTAAATAGTAAATACACGAGTGATTACACAAGTGTTCTCTTGGTTTGGGTTTGGTTTGGGTTTGGAAAGTCCAATTTTAATGTTGAGTGTTGAGCATTGAGCATGTTGAGTTGGCAGAAATAAAGAGTAATAAAAATGATACTTGTGTGTCTTGTGTGGGTATATTATTATTATTACTATTTATCTTGAATTTTATTACATCTCTCCCAGACACTTTAGTGGTTTTTCTATTCTGCTGTGTGTATAATAATAATTGATGGGAACTCTCACTTGACTGATGAATACGCACTTCTTTACATATTCTTTGCTATACCTTATATTTTTTATTCTATAATATTCAATATTCATGAGAAATAACAGTATGGTAGTTTTTTAATGTAAAAACTAGATATTAAATATTAAAATAGAAAATAAAAAAAATTGCAATAAAAAGACACAAGATACACGGAGTAGGTAGGAGTATAGAGTACAGTACAGTGTACAGTAGTGTGTACTTTGTAAATGATAATGAAAATAATGTTTACATACAACTCACAATGTTAACACATGTTTTTTTATTGGAATAATAATTACAGGAAACTCGGCGGGGGTGAGACAGATCTCTCAGTGAAACCCATCACTCAGTTCCCTGTAACTTTGAAAGCAGAGGTTTGCAAAATTTATTTAAATTTCTAATTTCTATAAAAAAAAATAAAAATATGCAGTTACATTTCATGTGAAAAGCATATTCAACTTTCACTTTAATCTTCAGTATTGACAGTTCAAGTGATTTTAATATAAAGAGTTAAAAGTGCTACTACGAGTCGAAAGTCAATCCAAAGTCCAAGTTACCATTATAATAAGTTTTTCAGTTTTTGTAACTAAAAATCCAAATGTAAATATTGTAAATAATACTTGACAGTGAATCTGTGGAAGCTGAAAACAAATAATGTTTTATACCTAGTTTTACTTTACCCTCTTTTAACCTTTTACTTGGTCATCTTTTATCTTTTCCCACAAACCACGCTTTTTTCAGATTTCAAGATAAGAAAAGGACAATAATATCTTGAAATAGGCAAAAATAATTAGTATTCCTTTTTTTCCTGTTCATTTGAGGTTTTTAAGCTACTATTTCTTATTTTCATAATAAACATGCGAAACATGTGAAACAGCTAATGAGAGAAACACACTTGAGATTTACATAACAACAGGGTAAAAAAATACAAAAACTCACAGTCCTGCAGTACACACGACACAATAAACAACAAATAACAAATTTAGCCCCTGCTAAAATCATTTACAATTTGTAAATTACAAAACAGGCTTTCAGTTTATGAAATTCTTTGGATTTTTCCAATTCTCATTTGTAAATTATTATTGAATTTTTGATACTTTTTTTTGTAAAAAATGTTGACACAACACAAAAACATTGTGTGACCTCAAACTCTACATTCTACACGCAGAGCCTTCGGACGTTGATTAGCAGACAGGTATTTACCGGTTACTGGTCATGACATACAAAAATACAAGTGTAGTAAATACATTCATTTTTGAGATTATATTTGAGACTAATCCAAATCACAAGTATTTCGCATGCATTATATTTTATTTTATGTTAGAGAGACGTATTCACACCAGAGTAAAAACCGAGATCAGAGAAAATTCCGGAACGAGAAACACACATTCCAGGAAAAAACATTCAGTATGTACGTAAATAAAAAAACCCATAACGACAATATT
>JABASP010000674.1:0-44087 GCA_019776565.1 Sminthurinus signatus
CGTGTATACTTATACAAATACATCGGTTACATAAGGCAAAAACTGGGTACATGTACAACGTACAAAGGTATATACATGGATAAAAACATATATTTTGTAATGATGATAGTTTAAATAAGTTGTAATATAATTATTTTAGACAAGTACTTGGTTTTGAGGAAAAACGTTGGTATACCTATAAAATCCTCTTTATGGTTACGGGGTTACAGAGTTTCTGCTTTTTGTTTGTCATTAATAGTTGAACAACTTTCCCCAGAAGTATACTTATACTGTTTTTTACACTTGCATTGAACAATAAGTACAACATACATTTTGACTTGTGTTAAAAACTAGTCAAAAACAAAAACTGGGAGAATGTGAGACAGCTAAAAATTTCCTAGTAAATTTATCATGTAAATGCATGAAAGTGGATGTCTATTTACCATGTTTACTGTGGATTAATTGAGGATACAAAATGTTTCACTTTCCATTATCCCCTTTAAGCCTTCATTAAAATACTTATAATCACACCTAGTAGGAATTATGCAACAAGACAACATACGATAAGATTAAAGCTGAAAAGACTAAATCATAAAAAAGGCAACTTCATGTGTCATGTTTCATGTGTCTCTATAAAACATTCGAAACTACAATATTCTATATTTCTCGTTTGTTTTATTGGGAATTGAGAAAAGTTGGAATCAGAGTTAAAATATTGTATTTTTGGATAGAATGTTTATTATAACTTATCTTATAACTAATAATGTTCTACAAAATTTACTCAGTGGTTGAATGTATGTGAGATTTGAGCAAACAAACATCCTTGAGGTACTCATGTGTTCAATTGTGACAATTCCACATTTGTACATATATACATAATACTCTTGGTACTGAATATTGAATTGTACATTGTACTTGTACACATCCATCCATGTCTATAATTTATAATCTATATATACACATGCCATGAAATACATATGTATAAGAGTGTCATTATGTTACTCCTACGTATCACACTAATGTAATTAAATGGCATGATACGTTTCTAGGTTTTTCGGCCCCGTTGTTCTATGTAGAGGTATACGTACTTGGAATATTTGTAATCTGTAAGCTAGTGTATATATACATATATACATTTAAATTATTTAGCGTCGAGCAGTCTGGTGATGAGATTTGTTCTAATTTTCCAACAGAGAGATAAGAGAGAATAATAACGTTTACGCTACTAAATACACAACGTGTTAACTCATTAGTCCTTGATGTTATAGTAGTGGACATAAAAGTTGCACACACACACATTATACTATATGATCATGCTGATAATGCCCTCCTGTTTTTTTTAAACAAGCTCTTAAAACTTCTAATAATAGTAATAATAGTAATAATAGTAATATTTCATGAAGCCCACTTTGATGCATGTTGCAAGCTAGTACTTGTTACTTTTTGTTACATGGAGTTTTTATACATTTCAGTGGTTGCGCTCCTTTTTTTTCTTTTATCTCCCGTCTATTTCCTGTGGCTTCTACATAATATTGTACTGTGGAATTTTCATACGATATTAGTCGATATTACTAGATATGGAATATGGAGCCCAAACTCCAAATTCCAATTTGAGTGACTGATCACTGCAAAGAATAATAATATGTACATTGTACATGTTTCAATATATATTATGCACATAAATGTATTAAAATTGTTTTTAAAAAATCGAAATTCGGATCTGACGGAGAGCGTCAACTTTGTCATTTGTAATGCATGAAATATTTGGACTTGAACTATATATGTATAATATTCAAAAAATGTGACTCATTTGCATAGCTTTTATCATCAGGAATAATAATAGTAGTTTGTGATAATACAAGGATTTTTTATACTCCCATCAATTTGTGCTATACGTTTTGTGATAAACGGTAAACGGTGTAATATTTAATAACGATTTTTATGTAAATGTTAACGATTTACAATTTACACTCAATGTCTCACCTCCACATAAATATAATCATTTATAAAATGCACCATGAAACCCCGATATCATACACCGTACATTACTCAAAATACATTTTTGCTTTTAGGTGTACATGAGTAATAAATACAGGATGCATGGACATATGTATTTTTTTAGTATCACCTAAAACTCGGGATTCGGAACGGTGCTAACGCCACAATGAGTAATTAACCAAGAAACTTTGCTGATTACTGATTACTGTACAGATAAATTATGACAATAATTATCTTGTCCTAAAGTAAATAGAACAATTTAAAATGAGCCGATGATTAATGCAATGTTATAGGTTATATGCTATATGTGATTATGATACGTGTTACCGCGGAGTAAACTTTACCAGCTACAAAAGCTATACATACATTTTACTATGTTACGGAAATATTTATATAACTCGTGGTTAGTGAATAATACAGTAAGTATGTGATATAGTGTAAGGGTAGAGTGAGGACGTTGTTTTCATTTTAATTTATTTTGTAGTCCAGTTGTCTACCTGAAATAATCTGAATTAATTTACGTATTATTGTTTATCATCTTGTATGTGGTATGTGTGTACATAAATAGTATATACTATGTAAGTATCTGAGTCAATATCGAATATCGAAGCTCAACTAGTAACATGGTGCAAATCCTACCATCATGCATGTATTTCAATGAAAACTGTACGCCATTATGTACCTTTCATACCTTTGCCTCTTTGTACCTCTCTCCCGTTTGCAGTTTTGAGATTGCTGATATTAGTAGCTGATGTAAAAAAAAAATCTTTTTTTTTTTTAAATATTATGTATAGTAACACAACTAGCTTGTAATTTCAATTGCCTTCTATTCGAGTTTATCTAATAAATATGTGCACTTCTATATGTTGTATTCTTATGTATTCTTTGGTAAGTACATGGGATATGATACTACTGATGTAAATGATGATGATTATGATGACGATGGTGACACATGATGCTGATGGTAGTTATTGAAAATGTGTATTTTTTTTTCGTTTAGAAGTGTATTCTCTCTAGCTTTGTTTTGTTTATCAACTTTGTTCCATTTGTTATATTAGCCATGTGATTCTTTAGACTTGGATTTACTTTAAAGTCCACTGTGAGTATTTACAGAGTAAATATATACTGTTTTGTAAAAAGTTCTTCCGCTTTTAAAAAAAAATTATTATGGTGTAAAATATAACCTTAGTACAAAGTTTGTTTTGTATCTATATATAAAATTTCTGATCAACAAGTGTGACCTAATTCAAGTACTCAAAACTCATAAATGTAAAAAAAGAAAATAAAGTTGTTTTAAAATTTGATTTACAGTGAAAAAATACATTATATTGCACTTTCACTGAAACGATCAATAGTCAATAGCGGATCTTGTTTTGTAGGTAATACTGTTTAAAGTTTACCATTGAGAAGAGACAATTGCCCAGCCATTGAAAGTGACAACTGAACTAAACTGTAGTAATAATATACGGGAATAATTGTGAATGTCGAATGTTATGTTTTAGAGTGAAATAGAAGATTTAACATTTTCCCCCTAGATGAATGTTGTGCATTTTACAATTCATTGTCGTTCCTTGAACTCCTTCGTATTTCATTTTAAAGCGTAATAATAATAATTGTAATCAGTGAATTGGGAGGATTAAATGGTCGTTTCGTCTGGTTAATTGTCTATTTGTGGTAGACGCACGACAAGCCGAACGACGGGCGTACGACAGATCAAGAGAATAAAATACGAGGAAAAATTAAACGTAAATGAATTCACAAAAGGATTACATTGTCAACCAATGAGATTTCAGCATCAAATCAATAGTTTGATATCTCTTTGTTTTATTTTATAATCTTTTTTTATTCTAATTTTGACTGATACATACCGAAAAAAAAAGAATCATCACTCATCGTACAAGTGACTAACTACTAAGTACAGATACACAGATATGTTACTTAGTTGAACCCTGATCCTAACTTCTCCTCCCCCTTTTTTCAAATACTATCATTTTTTCTATCCCTGATGCAAGTGTTGATTAAAGTTTGTGATGATAGCATTTGATTAACAGTTATTTTTTTTGCTGACTCTGCTTAAAAGTCTTTGACGAAAAACAAAATTAAGCAGAAACTCCACATCGGCCGTCCACTAATCACCGCTCTATTATCCTTAACAGTAACTATCACTATTGGTATTGCTTCTATAGCCGTAAGGTTACCGATACTACAAGTAAAACTGCAAGCTCCACAATTTTTAATCAGTTGAATCCTAGCCTTGCACAAACTCTACACTATTAACTCATCAGTTCCATTGGTTTTCGACTCTTGCAACTTGGGTTTCACCATTTATTTGATTTTGAATAATTAATCAACATGGCGTCTCCGTTAAAAGGTATATTTTATGGTCGCCTCTCAACTATGGTTTCTCCATATAATAATTTTATCAATTTTTAATAATTCACTTTCACTTTGTTTTACATGATAACTTTTCAACTTTCACTGTACTTTAGTTTATAATTTACTTGGATTTTTTAATCATATTTTTTATCATATAATTTTTAAAAAAATAAGTTGTGATTCCTTGTTTATGCAGAACGTAATGCTACTGCGATTGTATTGGTTTGGAGACCTTGGGAAGAAGAAACGACGGCTGTTTCAACTTCAAAAACACAACAAATATGCAACGTAATTATTTTAATTTTTGGACAACAGAAACATAGTTTTTTTTTTCTTTAACTGTAGTTTTTAATGACGCTTAAATGGTCACAAATCACAATTCCTCCTTATTTTATTGACTTCAATATTAAAATATTATCGTTTTTACTTGACTTCAGAAATGTGGAAAGTTATTCACAAGGAAAGACAACCTCACAAGGCATATGAAAACAACACATAAAAACATGAAAGCTTGGTGCAAATACTGCCAGAAACCGTATGTTCCCTTCATTCACTTTTTACTTGAGATAAATAATAAAATGTATACTTGAATGTTTCAGAATGTGACAAAAAAGGACGAAATGTTTTAAAAGTCATATTTTACTAAACAAATTTTGTTTGAATTCAAATGAAAGCCAAAATGTTGAAAATTAATTTCATAGATTCAAAAAAAAAATGGAAATAGAGTTTTAAAAATATGGTAGAATTACTTTCAATTATTTTCAAAAATAAATCATATTTTATAGGCCTTATTTTTTTTGTAATTCAAAACTTAAAATGATTAGGTTTTGTAAAACAAAAAGGATTTTTTTGTTTTTTTTTGGTGGTTTTTTAATAAAAAAAATCTTAGAAAAATATTCAATTAAGGTTGACGTTCTATTTCATTCTTCTTTTCCCTTTCTTCAATTTGACACGTATTACTTTCTCCCCTTTCACACAATGTCGTCCTTTGCTGTCACTTCTTTCAACTTTTGGACATTTTTTGTAAACTGTATGTGACATTTTTATGATAAAACATAAAATGAATAACGGTTCTCTTTGTTATTTATGTATAGTTTATCCAGAAAAGATGCAGCCGCTAGACATCAAAAGAAATGCCAGAGAAATCCAAAGACTATGAAACCCAGTGAACGTCAACAACAACGTCCTTGTGTAATCATCTCCAACCTGAGTCAAAAAATGTCCGAGTTCAAGTGTTGTTGAGGGTTAGCTTTGATAGGCGTTTGTATTTCGTATGACCAAACAAAAGAAAATAAATAAATAGGGACAGCTTCAAATTGGCAATATACAACGATATTACATGTTATATACGAATATAATATTTACAACTACATTCTAAAGAATAAGTAAAATTATACTATATTATTACATATAGAATAAACTACCTATGTGAACAAGACTTCTGATAAAAAGTAACTTTAGCCAAAGGGTCTGAATAGTATGGAATATCCACACAAAAACAGTCAAAGTACTGAATTTTTTGTGTCTGAAATAGGTAATAGGTAACCCAACGATTACACTAATATGTTTCCTTAATATTGTCTAATGATAATAATCTAACTTGTTTTTTCTGTATATAATGTTCTGAAAAGTAATACATGTAAATACTTGAAAAAAAACATGTGATTAACTAGTCTGTGAACTGTGAACACACCTACTTAATGTTATTCACTAACCATTTACATTTTTACTGTAAACTACTGTATTACTAAGTATTCTTTTTTTAAATAATGTATATAAATGACTGTATATGTATAGTATATTATGATATAGTAATTTGTAGCTTATTTTTGATCTTGTAAGCGTATAAAACGACAAATAAATAAACTACAAGAATACTGCAAGAATTTTTCCATGTTCCAGATGAAGCATAAAACTCACGCATATAAAATTTCTATTTATTTTGCACCTTTGGCCATTGGTTTTCATATTTCAATTCTACAGAATTTTTACCATTTTAATTTCATGATGAATATTTTACATGTACACTAACGGACTACTCAAAGCTCAAAAGAGATACGTGCTTCTCATATCTGAAGGCCAGCGATTATAAAACGTAGCTGTCTAACTTATCATGAGGTTTCCTCTGTATACCTTTATTTTCTGATGCACTTACTCGTATTTTCTTCCAAATAGAATAAAGTGGACCTGTCATACAAGCATCTTCATTAACTAGGCTTGTTATTGTTCAATCAGTGTAGGCTGTAGGTTGTAGACTTTTGTGTAAGAGTACAATTTTTCCCTTTTTGATGAAAAGTACAAACAGTCCGATGCACTTGAACATTACGTGCTTGAATAAATCCATGTTCCAAGTTCTGTCATACCTATACATGTTGGATGTTTATTGAATGTGAATCCAATTTAATCTCAAACGTATTTATGTGTAGGGTGAAAAGTAAGAAAGGAGATGAAACTTTAAATCCATACAACATGTAGGTAGGTATAGAGTATAGAGAGTATAGATATACTTCTTCATTCTTCATCTGTACGGTTTATACGTGAATATATTTAGCTATAAATGAGAGGAGAATCTTTTTTCCCCTGGATAGTCCCGTACTTTTTTCTTCCCCTTTTGTATTTTGCATGTGTTTTACGTTTTACGCCTTGGAAAGGAAAATTTATGGCACTGAACTGAGCCAAAGTTGAGACAGTGTGCCAACAACGAAAAGGAAAGAACATTATCTGGAATATCTTAGTGAATCTTCATAGTTGAATAGTTGATGGAAACGAAGGAGAACCGCCTATCCGGAATCCTCAGTGGTAAGTGAATCATAATGGATTTTCTTCTCCTGCTCTCTCTCCCTTTTTCACTTTTTTCAAGATTCAAGACAATCTTATGTATACATATACATACAGTGGAAAGTTGGATACATGTATGATAGAAGATAGAAGCTCATTCTACATTCTACATTTTACATTCTGTTCTATTTCTTGAGAAAAGGGTGGTGAAATGGATTTCAAATTCCACTGAAGAAAAACTGAGGAAGATCTTTTCCTTCTTGTTAAAAGGTATTAACTATATATAATATTCTACATCCAACATCCACATGCAGATCTTTCAAATGAAGTTGAAGTTGGAAAATTTGCACATACAGTTTTTCTAATGTAACACAGATGACAGAATACAGTTTGCACTACACACTACACACTACAGTTTCGACTGGACTGGTAAAATGTTCGCACAATATTTTCCCGTGTCTCAAGGAGGAACAAGAGCAAATTCTTGAAAACATTTTCTTGCATTTGAATTTGAATATTTACACTGTTATTATGCATAACGACTAACGACGCAAGATTTTTATGTATACATGTATATAATATGTGTCATTCAGCATCTTATAAAAATAATTCCCTGACTTGATTCTTTTCAATTTTAAACGGGATTTCATGTCCTTCAAAGTCAAAACTTTAAAACGCTTCTAAATTCTCTGATTCTGTATAAAAAGAGTACAGTATTTTAATTCCAGGAAAAACCTTGCTCATTCTTCTTCCCTTTAAAATTAAAATTAAAAGGCTTAAAAAGCTTCTTTCATTTCATTCATTCATTCAAGAAATTCATCTCTATAAGCTACATATAATGAAACTGATAAAAAGTTCCAATGGAAAAACTTTGAAGTTCTTTCAATTCTTCTCCTCGAAAACTTTTCAGAGATGATGAACAAGTAATCCTTTCTGCATTTAATCTGGTATTTACATATACATTGTATTACATGATTAAAATACGATATGTACACTTTGTAACTCCTTATATGAACACTGCTTATCAGTAGAAAAGCTAAGAGATTTAATTTGCATTTTTCCATTTGATGCACATTTATTCAGCTTTTAATAGAAACTAAACACAAGAATTTCTACCACCTTTCATAATTTAATTTTTATGCACCTTTATTAAAATAGCATACAAAAGCCTCAGTTATGGTAATTATAATAAACTACAATACTGGAATTCGTGGAGCATATTTCAGAATTGTTGAATTTTCAAGGACAAGTTCAAAAAAACTGAACAATGAACATCATGTTTATTTAAAATGTTGCATACTGCAGTTTTCTTCTCAAGCTACTTCTCTATAATTTTTTTCTAGTTTTTCCTGAACCAGAAGGATCTTTAGATTACTGAAAATGTAATGACGTATGCAGCATGTACTGTACAGAAAAAGTACGCCAGTATTGTATTTTTAGACACCGAGTTTAAGCAACAGCGTGGAGTCTAATTTTCCTGTAGCTCGAATCTCGAGCCGCTCGAGTCTCTCGAGGAGAACAAATAATGGTCATTTGAATTATTTTTTTTTGGATAATTTTCATGATTTATGTGACTGATTAAATGGGTTGAAATAAGCCGTTTTTGAACTCCCTCTCCAGCAATACAAAGTAAATAGATGACTAAATTAAAGTTGAGTACTACAGACTACAGCAGACGGTAAATGAGTAGGAATTTTAATATGGTTGACTAATCGTGCAATTTCCTCAGATCAGAGACAGAAAGACCGAGACCGAGAGAGAGTAGAGAAAGCTTTCGCTCATGTTTTTAACGATGAAAATAGAGTTGCTCTCAGCTTGATAGGCTTTCCCAACGCGTACATATGCACACACGTCCTTCCTTCCGTGCGACTTGGGAGCTTACAAAAGAAAATTGCATTTGTAGTTGAAGCTTTTACTACTTGAATATAAGTTATGAGGGTCATTCAGCCAATTTTTACGTCTTCAAGTCTGTCGTCGGTTTCGGTTTCGGCTTCGATGTTGGTTTCCTCTCGCTTCTTCTCTCGTAGCACTAGCACCAAGTTCCCGCTTTGTCTTTACGTAGACGTGTGTGTACAGTGTACACTGAGCATGAAGCTGTACATTGTGCGTTTCTAGAACAAATAATAATATCGTACTAAGTAGTTTAAGAGTACCGGTACAGGAGCAGCAGTCATAATAATCATAATAATATCTGTACAAGCTATACGTGTGTATAGTGGTGGTTGGTGACTGGTTACTGCAACTGAGAACTGGAAACTGACTTGTGACTTGTGAGACTAACGCCCATCTCTATAAACTCTAAACTGGGCCAGAGTACAGTGTACAAAAGTAAAATTGCGGCATTTACGCTCACGCTTTTCCTGCTCCTTTCGGCTTTCGACTTTGAGCTTTCAGCCTCTCAACTCTCAACTTTCTCCTTTTCCTTTTCTCTGTATCCTTGATTTGCTTAGCTGATCTTAACTGTTTCCTTTGGAGATAAAGTGGGACCTGTCGTGTCGTGACTTTGCTGGGCTGCTTCGGACAGAACTCTTTTTCTCTCCCCTTATTTTCTAATAAAACTCATAAAATCAAATCAAAAATGGTGTACAGTGTGTACACAGTACACCAAACACCGAACCTTAATGACTAATGACAAATCAATTGATTCTGTCCTCCCCTTTGGCTTGGCCTGGTCTGGTCTGGTCTGGTCTGACTTGGCATAGCTTGACTTGAATTTTGAGTGTGTCCTGATCCAGTATCAAATTTTGTTATACTAGCCTGGTGCCTGGTGTTGTGTGTTGTGCGTCATTTGTATCTGTAATCTGTATACCTGTATATTTGTACTCGTGTATCTATACAGATTATCTATTATCGTTATTATTTATTTCTTGGACATACACACGTCGCATGTGTCGCAGTTCCGTTCCTTAACTTTTACATTGAACACTCAGCCCTCAACACTATACATGACACAATCTACACTCTAAAGTCTACAATCTACACTTTTGGACTTTTCTTTTCTTAGCGGCATACTTTGTTGCTATTTACTTTTGAGTCTTGAGCTTACCATTACATTACATATTACATTTCGGTCATTTCCATTCCATTGCAAAAATGGTATGACAGGAGAAAATGACTTGCACATTTTATTTATTGTGTCAAGGTAATGGAAAAGTCAATGCGAGTATTCAGTTTTTGAAAACTAGAAACTAGAAAAGTACAGCAGGTGGACAGCAAGGCTGTTACTTACACACAGCAACAGTCAACAGTAATACTTTATTTATTTATTTATTTTATTGGTACATGAAATATTACCAACTCTATTTTTGCCCAGACCTGCCCAATCAAGATGAAAAAGAGCTAAAAAAAAGTTACTATGCTTTATGCTTTATGATGGGTACATACTTACAACGTACAACGTACATGGCATGTCAATGACAGAAGAAGAAAAAAACTAAGAAAGAGAATATATTGCATTTGTCTATTAAAATACACATGGAAAAACATATAGACTCTCCACATGACAAGTACAAAAGATTCCTGTCCATTCCCAGTTTCCACTCAAATGACTTTTGACCTATGCTCATCAAGTCAAATGGGAATAAGATAAGGGAAGGGGAAAATAATACGAAGTAAAATGTCTGTAGAATGTAGAAGAAAGAAGAAATGGAATTAATGAAATCCGAAGCAGACAAAGTCACAAGTCTTCCATCCGTTTCTAGTTCTAGTTTCTACTGTGAACTGTGACGTTGGGACTTGTGACATTTTGGATTCTCTTTAAATGTCCACCTTTTACGCCTACCCTTTTCCAGCCTGTCTTTTATCTAGCTTTTGAATTTCCATGGGACACCCTTCAGTTCGTCCATGTACACTTAGACATTTTACTGGAAGCACTTTCTTTCTTGGTTTTAACATTTTTTCCTCTTTCCTATGTTCCATATTATGTACAATGTACATGGATACTAGAGATTCAAGATTCAAAACTCTAGACTCTAGACTCTAAACTCTAGACTCAAGAGATTATCTTTATGCTGTAGATTGCAGATACGAGTACGAGATGTACGATATATGATAGATGATAAATGATGTATGTATACACAAAGTCAAGATTTCACAAAAGACCAGAGACGAGAATTTACATTCCACATAATATCTAAGTATATCTATGTATACATATTTTAGGTTTAGGTTTAGGTTTTTGGTGGTGTAAGTTAAGAATTTAAATTCAAATTCAAATTTGAACCCGCAGTGAAGTACGTCGCTCTACTTATTATACAGTTTTCCCTTTTCGACGTAAGGATGCTCAATGTACGCCTACTCTCCAGTCTAAAACTCCAGCCCTCCAGACATATCTACACGTAACATGTAACATGTAGTCCCGGACTGAAAACGTTCAACTATGAATAATCTGTGAAGAATGGAATGGAAAATACAGTGAAAAGTCCGTGAAGGAACTTCATCCCTCCAACAACATTCAGATCGGTATGCGGATTCTGAATTCTAGAATCTGGAATCTGGATTCTGGATTCTAGATTCTAGATTTCTATTGCCCAGCTTATCTTTAAGGTAACCTTTTTTCCGGATCCCAGTTGTGGAGACGTAAAATAAAGGAAAAGGAAGATAAAAAAGATGAGGAAAGAAATCTTCCCGCTGAATTCATTTCAGTCAATGTCTGTGTCTACATGGGTGCTCCTATTCTGTGTTTTCTATTCCTTATTCTTTATTCTAAATCCTCAGTTTCAGGCAAATGTGGCCAATAGTCAATCTTGTTTTCTACATACAACTTTGTACAACTTTGTACAACATGCGGCGTACATGGCTATGACAGAAACGTATGGAAAGAGTAAGGAGTTGACACAGAAAAAGAGTTTGTGGAGGAAGAATGAAAAGTAAAATGCTTCAAAGAGGATATTATCATTTGCCATTTGCCATTCGTATTTTTCCTCTTTTCTTTTCTGGTTTCGGTTTCGGGTTTTGGGTGTGATAAGAAAAAAAGGGATGAAGGGAGAAACTATTTATACAGCAGGAGAAGTAGCTACACTGGCCACCTCAAACCTCAAGAAAAAACCTTACCAAAACCAGACCGATGGATTTTTGCAAAAAAGGCTCCTGACTTGACAATCAATCTGCATCTGCAGTAGTCTACTTTTTTCCCAGTGTATTTTAAAAATAGAGGGAGAAAGGAGTGAAATAGGTTCTCTCTCTTCTCTTCCGCTTTATTACAAATCTTTGTCATTGCATATCTTTATACAGATAGTGATATAGATGTGTACACTTTAAACTTGTAGCAGAGTACAAAAACTTCAAATCCAATCCCATCCAATCTAATACATACATACATACAACTGCGATTGTCCAGGCATCAACATGAAAAAGTAAGTGAATACGTGAGAGTACGTAAATGGAAGAAATTGAAGAGTAAATAGAGAGAAATAGAGAGAGTTTGTACAATATGTACAATGTACAATGTACACGCATTTTATGGAGATAACTCTGTGATGTAAAAGTCCAAGACATCTTGGTCTACGCCTTTGGATTTTCTCCACCTCATTCTACAATGTCATTGAAATAAGTGGGTTTACTTTAGAAGAACGTGTGGATTGTATATTGTATATTTTGTGTACAGTCTTCTATGTTGTGTTGTGTATATTGTACATTGTACAGACTACAGACACATAATGTTATATCATGTGCTCGTTTTTGGTTATGTTTATAGACCCTCGTTCCTCACGAGTCATAAGCAAAAAATATCAATTTAGAACTACACTCAAGCCAAAACCAAAACCAAAACCAAAACCAACGTCAATGCCAAAGCTAAAGCCAAAGCCAAAGCCAAAACTTAGTTGAGAGCAAACCAAGGAATCAATGGTGAAAGAGAGAGAGAGAAAAAACCAATTGTGTTTTTTTCTTTCTCCTTTCTCTAGTTATAATCCTTCGATTACATTCTTTTTCAACGTTCAAATCTTAGGACTTGGTCTTCTTCTTTATCAACTTTGTGGTTTCTCAGTACCTAGAGTATCCAGTATCCAGTATCCAGTGTCTAGTATCCAGCATCGAGTATCAAGTGTTGGGTCGAGACTGTCGATTCTATTCTTATTTTATTGTTTGTTATTTGTAGTTTTTGTAATACAAAAAGCACTTACTTCATCTGCTATAGAATGTAGAATGTAGAATGTGGAATGACGACAACGTTTTGTTGTTTGTTATTTTCTGTCTCCATTTTCTTGAATTTCTTTTTTACTCTGTTCACTCTTACTTCTTACTCTTTGTTCAATTCGAATTTGGACGTTTGCGTCAATTGTTACTAATATCAGTAAAAGACAATGAGACGACTGTATACTGTATATTGTATACGTCTATTATCTATTATCTGTATAAAATATAAAGTACAAGGTACAAGACATGACAGTATATCATTCAATATACTTCAGAATTCCGAATGGAAATCATTCTATAGAGTACCTACACAAGTATCTATAAAACTCGAGAAAAAAGATGAGACTCTTTCCAATTTTCACCACACTCCACAAGTCCACAAGTCTACAGTCTAAACTTTACTCGTATGCTAGATACATGTTCTATGTTATATGTTCTGTAATAAGCACATGATGATTACTTTTACTTTTTTAGTGATAAAATTGACGATACAGAATGTAGTGAAAAGAGAAAAGTAAAATACATAATGCTCATAGCATAGACAATAAAAAGTAAAGTAAAATGCAAAATGCAAAATATACAAAATAGGAATCATAGGAAATTTCAAAGAGTTATGAGACCCAGAGGTGTAAAAAACATTTTATGCACATACATTTACAATATGAAATGGTTAAATGTTTATGTACGGACGGAATCCGGAGTACGGAAATTCCCAAAGTTCAAATTACCCTTGTCAATTTTGAAAATGGGTAAATGGGACTCTGCACTCTGCATTCTACAAACTACAAACTACATACCGCATACCTAATATAATTTAATACAGTGTAATTTGTTTAGGAAGAAGAAAGAGGTACCCGTGGTATTTGGAATTGTGAATGCAAACTGTAAACTGCTTTAGTTTAAATGTTCCACCTTTGTCTCTCTGGGACTAATGACACATGCATCCGCACATTTGTAATTTGTAATTGCAAGAATAGGTAAACTTGAGCTGTGAAAATGAAAGTAAGAAATGTATGAAGCTGTATTTTATCTGAATACAGTGCACTGAGGATTGAGGATTGAGAATTATTGAGAAGAACCCTAGTTGCAAGTTACAAGTTCCAAGTCACCGTTTGACCATTTATACTTTAGACAAACACATTTATTCACATTCTTCTCGGGCTAATTTTCACAGGAACAAGTGAGATAATGGTTTGGGCAAGTGGACTAGATACTAGATACTAGATATTAGATAGTCAAAAGCGCCATGTATTCTACATTCTACCATATCTTCTACTGTGAGGAGTGTGAAGGTGAGGATGCGAATGCTAAATGAAGCGAAATAACTGTCGAGGTATTCACTTTTACGAGTGAAATACGAGATAACGATGAAAATTCTACGCACATTCATTTACCTCTGCCTTATTTTACATTATGACTTTTCCCCATTCTCCATGCTCCATACTCCAAACTCCATTCTCCATATTATCTATCTATCTCCGTGTTGAATACTTAATGTTGAACTCTATATAAATTTCTCCCTCGCTCTCATTCTGTCATATCTAAACTTTGCTTCTTTTTCTAGAGCCATTCTCATCAGGGATTTCTCTGCATATCATCATTTCTCGTTTCCCTTTAAGTTTAAATTGTAACTTTGGTACTGTTGTACACGTCTGATACCTGTGCAAGTTGAACTCCCGATTGAATAATATACAAGAGAAATCATGTTCTGTATTCAGTATTACATAAAATATACACATGGCACATGGCACAAAACCTAATATTCTTCATACAGATGGCTTTCACTTTTTCACTGGGGAGAGTCAATCAAGAATCAAGAACCAAGATCTCATAGCAACTTTAGATGATCTAATATCAAGAATCGAGGGTATGATTACATGTTACATGTCACCTAAATTTTTTACGTCTAAGAAACTTTGGAGCCTAAACTTTCCCTTCATCATATTCGATATTCGATATTTGATACTCGATACTTGATTCTTGATGTCACATGTAACCAATTATTTTCTTGTTCCTGCGTCTCAAATCGCAAATCACAAAGTTTGACATGTCTGTCTTTTTTTCTTGGAATTTGGAATGAAAGAGGAAGCGATAGATACAAACTTGAGGGAATTTCAGATTTCAGATTTAGAACAGTAGACCGTAGGGATTTGCAATTTCCGTACTCCGTACAAGATGAAAAATCAAAATCAAACGTAAATTGGCTTTATATACTAGAAAATATGCAAACAACCAACAGGAATGCGTGTAAAAATAAGCTATTTCATATTTCATACTTCAATCTGGAGTACCAAGTCTGGAAAGTTTTTGATACTTTTTTTCCTTCACATTTCAGATTTCAAAATTTACATCTCATCTTGACTCTTGATTCCTATTTTCACATTTTTTACGACAAAACAAAATGTAATCAAGTTTATGAACAAAAAGTGAAAGATTGAAAATTTTATGCGCTTTTTTCCTCCAAGAGAAAACGAGACTGTTATATCTTTCACCTTTTACCTTTTACATGGAGTCAAATACAAGATACAAGTAAGAAAACTAGTAAAAGGAAAAGGAATCAATCACCAAGGCGAATGATAGTAATTGTGTAAGCGGAGAGATGCGCCATTATTATTGAATATTGAAATGCTACAGAGTACAGAGTTCAGAGTTTATAGAGTACCTATATGCTATACGCTTGTAAAAAATACTGGGGTTAAAAGTATCCGCCTAATACTTAATACTGAAATCCGAGGAAAGGAAAGAAGGAACACTTGAGACTTGAGATTTGATACGATATACGATCTCAATTTGAGACTAAGATTGAGATTGATTCTGATTCTGATTTGAATCACTCCATTTACTCGCCTCAGTGGAGACTTGGTTGGGTTCGTCCAGGGTTATAAAGAAGAGTTTTAAGGATACAAGTTGAGAGTTATAAGTTATAAACTATAAACTATAAACATAGGACATGGATGAACTAGAACAGGGAAGAAATGAAGCTACTTGGAAAGAAATAAGAGGATTTTACCTTTTTTTATTCTCCTGTTCTTCATCTTTTATTTTTCCGTGCAATATTTTTCTATGTTGAGTATCAAGCTTTGTTCATTGCAACTCAGCTCAACTCATGTCAAGTCAAGTCAAGTAGAGCTGAAATAAAATCTCATCTGAAATGGAAAGCAATATGAGCACTTGAGATTGTATTGGTGTATTTGTATTTGTATTCGTATTCGTATTGGTGTGGCTATGGAAACCATCCCACACATGATTTCTTTTTTAACTCATCCGCAATGATACTGAAACTTTCTTCCTCATCTTCAGTACTGTGATTTTCGATATATTGGTTAAATGCAAACCTAGAACAAATCTTTTGACGCTTCACCAACTTTCAATCTCATCCTACCGCATAGATGTCTGTATGTCCAATGTCCAAAGAAGTTAGGAATACGAGAGGGTTCATTGTAACCAAGTCTTAAGAATTAGACAGCAGGATGCTCTCTTTCAATCCAAAATCCAAACCCTCATTTTTGGGCTATAAATCTCCTTTTTTGTCTAGTTATATCATTTGATGCAACGGACAGGAGGCACTGGGCACGTCATGTTTGGAGAAAGAAACTTTCCTAATGTTCAATAGGAAATGACAACTGGCAACTGGCAGCTGGCAACACCTGGAACGTTTTTTTCAGGAAGCAAATAAATCGATTGATTTTATAATATTAGAAAAATAGGAAAGTAATTCAATTCTTTAATATTTATTTGTATCGTACTTTGGCTTTCTACTTTCTACTCTTGTTCCAATTGTTTGCTTCATTAATTCATTTCTTTACTTTTTGTGCATCTGTTTTTTGGGATTAACAATTTAATTGTTTAAAAAGTATCAAAGATCAAAGAACTTTGAGACAGCTTACACAAAAGCACTTATGGTTTTAAAAGGGAATAATTCTGATTTTGAAGTATCGTAAATCGTAATGGGGGAAAGTTCATAGGAAATACAACTATTTCGTTGTGTAAACTTTGATACTCTAGAGAACTTTACAGATTTGTGAAATTCCGTATTTTCTATCTTCTGTGTACAGTTTGGAGTGTAAAGTCTAGAGTCTAGAGTCTAGACCACTTTTACTTTTAGTGCATAATGGAAGGTCCTCCAACTTCCAGTTTCTAGATTTGCCATTCTACATTCCACAAGCATTGAAAAGCCTCATGAACATATTATCATGCAAGTTATCTGCTGGTCGGATCAAATTAAATGACTCGTTTCGGGTTTTGGTTGAACAACCATAAATAAGTCCACAGCTACCACTACTATCTATGCTCTACGCTGTACTCTACACTCTACATTCTACATCCTGCACCGAACTGAACTGAACCAAACTGAAGTAAATTCCACTTTCTACTAGATTCAAGATTCATATCTATAAGCTTGTTTATGTGTCACTTTCATCAGCTACTCCTTTTCTTCTACAGTTCTGGGTTGCCTCGTCTCCAGGAAAAGCTGCCTACCTATTCCATTACATTGTGAGGATGAAGCTGAGGACGACAAAAGACGAGACCTGAGGATGGAGAATGGAAAAGTGGGTGGTATTTGATATTTGGTATTTGGTATTCGATTGTCCATAAATAGGGAATAAAGTAGAGAGATATCAATGCATATCAAATTCAATACAAAGAACTCCCATGGAATACAATATCACGCAATGTAATTTATACTGTCATCATTTAGATTTCCCCACACAAACTAATAATAATTGTCTTATATCTTTAAATACTTTGCACATGACTCGCTCTTCAATCTACTTTTTATCGCAGCTCTGCTTTATACTTGAGACTTGAGAAGCATTTATATATTAGTAAAGGTTCAATGTAACAAGTAACAAGTTTAACAAGTAACAAGTACAGTATCTTTTGGTGCATTTGACCAGGAATTCGAGATCAAAACCAAAAAGCAATAATACTCGGACTTTAATGTGTAGTTATCTATAATTGCACGCGGCTCTGGCAGAGTTCCTCTTATCCATTTCAATTTTCCATGTACAAAATGTACCAATGTACCATGTGTACAGTGTACAGTGTACAGAGTATAAAGTGTACAATTGCACACACACCACACACTCCACTTTCAAGGTTTTTCATTTTTCTACCAAACAATTATATTTAACTGTTATTACCTTGAAAAAGTAATGATAATGATAAAATTTAATGGAAATACGAGTCTCTTGGGGTTTCAAACATAAAGTATTTTTTTACTCGGGATATGATATGATTTTTCCAACTTTTCTCCGTATACATATTACATAAGTAGATGTATCTCAAAAGAGAGAAGGAGGCAGACTATGTGCACACTGTGTATATGTGTATATGTGTATAGTGTACATTGTACGAGGAAGGAGTACTGTGGCTGAAAAAGGGTAGAGTAATTAGAACGGTAATTAAATCTTTAGTTGGTACAGTAAAAGGAGTATAAAAGTAAATTAATTATCTCATTAGACATTAGACAACGTGTCTCTTTATATGTATGTTTATGTGGCTGTGTGTATAGGAGGCCGTAGCTCTTAATACCCACAAACACCTCTCTTGTCCCTTGTTCTTGTCCGTGCGTGTGAGCGATATGAACTGCTTCAGGAAAAGGAGGAATCCAGAAACTAGAATCTAGAATCCAACAGCGAGTAGTAGCAGTAGTCATCATCGTAGTCATAGTAAAGCTCAGAGCTCCACCAAAGTGAATTTCCGAGGAAAACAGCTTCAGTTATCTATCTATCTTATTTTTGGCTATGAACTACATGTGAATTTTGTAGAGTTGTGTAGAACAACTTTCCTATCTGTACAGTGTACAGGAAAGTAGGAGGGAAAAAGACTGCTTTTTCGCAGTTTGTCCCTAATTTCCACATTCCACATTCCACATCTTTCTAAATTTTGGGTGAATTCATTAACGCAAAAACTTGGACCTGTACTTTCTTACTACTACTAATATATCATATATTATCTAAATATTATCAAAAACAAGAAAGCATAATTTAACATAGTCAAAAAGTTTTGTATGATGGATGAGATTTTGCTCACGTTTCAAGTTTCAATCAAACTTGAAAGAAGATTGTTTATAGTGATATTTTGAATGATGACGGCAGCTAAATAAACTATCCATATTATGAGTAAGACGAGTATGTAATTAATAATTAATATGACTAAAGACTAAAGGTAGAACTGTAAACTACGCAATACTTATAAATCCAGACTTTCTCTCTTTCTTCAGTAGAAACTAAAGTCCAAAAGTAACCAGTAATCAGTAATCAGACAGGAATTCTCACACAACTTTTCCTTTCCTTGAACTTTCAGTATTTACTATTTACAAAACAAAAGAAGACAGTTTTCAATCCGGCCCCTTTCAGATTGAAGATTAAAGTTTAGAAAGATCAATACATTTTATTCCGTGGTAAAAGATTCCATGAATTACATTGCAGCTTAATAAATATTTGAGACACCCAAAAACGGAATCTATACATAATTTATGATCCGGTTGTCAGAAGGTAGGACATTATATATTGTACGTGACAATTTCTTTTATTACGAATCCTTACGGAAAGGAAGGACAACTTGAGAGAGTTCAACTTGAGAAAGTATCTTACATGTTTTAGTGTTTAGTGCAGTTTTGTCCTAACTTGATGTTAAAATGTTTAAGGAGTTAATCTAGAAGATGGCAGTTACATTAATACGAAAATATAAAAAGACCGACTGTACTTAAGTCTTGAGCTCTTTCAACTGCAGTAGTAAACTATTCACGATTCATAATGCAATGCGATTTTATGTCAAACTATAAACCATGTATGCTTCTTTTATCGCATAACTTTTGCAAGTAATGTTATGAGTTGTGAATTGTGAATAAGAAATATTTTGCTTTTGCTCGTTTCTATAATCTATAACCTTCAAATTTCTGGACGTCTAAATACTGAATTATGATTACGGTTAAACTTCAATCATTTAGAAACTGGAAACAATGAAATAATTTTTTACAACGTACAGTAGTTTAATTGGGGTTGATTTGAAGGGCTAAGCGTTGAAGCGAAATACTATATATGTGCTATGTGTAATCAAAAGACTTACGCCTACGAGTTTGCTGAAAATATCTGTATTTTGCTTTTGTGATAATAATAATAATATTCCAAAGTCTTTGAACCAAAGTCATGAGTCTACTTTCCCATGATTTACATTTAAAACGAGGACAAAATATCGTACTTGTTTTATTAATATGCTCAACGTTTGGGCAGTTGTCAAGCATTACAATTTGAAAATGTGTTGGAAAATCTCAAATGGAATTTTTAATTATGAATCATTCCATTCTTTATGCATACAGAGCACAGAGACAGTTACATAAAGAAATATATGGGACAGCTCTTATTAATTTTTGTCAGTGTTAGTAGTGCCAGTTGCTGCAAATTCCTGCAATGTATTCAGTATGCAGTGTTCAGTATTCACATGCAGAATGACGTCGTTGTCTACGAGTGGGATTCTAAACATACTGAAATGATAGGAATACGCTCACTGTTTTCTGTTTTCTGTTTTGGATTTAGATTACCAGTTGCCAGTGGTACGGCATTTGAGTTTTGAAATAGAAACTTGTCCTCCTCGTTCATAGCCAGTAGAGTGTAGAGATGGAAAATGAAACGCCTCCTCTTTCACTCTTTCTCTCTCTCTCTCTCTCTTTCACGTCTTTCTCTACTTTCCCTGCTTTCACTGCTCTTTTTCCATTTCTTGAGCCTGCTTTAAAATTAAAACGATTTTTTCAACTTCCAGTCTCGCCACTTGTTCTAAAATATAAAACAAGCTCATCTAGTTTTTTTTTCATTGGAATGACTTTCTCTATAGCTTGCTCGTTGCTCGTCCTTCGCCATATATATTAAGTTTTTACTCTATATTCTATACAAAAAGGGGGAATGCTAATAATAAAAAGAGCCCCCTATTTTTTCTTGATGTGCAAATTTAATCTCAAGGATTTTGCTTCTTATTATTTTTGTCCCAGTTTTACAACACAATAAATTTCTGTATGATGAAACCCTCAAAGTTTTACATCAAAATCAGAATCAGATGAACAACCAACAACCAACAACTCATTACATTTTTTACATCAACTTTTGGGATGAAATTTTCAAGTTTTGATTAGTATTTATTTGAAATTTGTACTAAAATTCTTGCTTATCTCAGAGCTTTGAGGTTTAAATCATTCGTCTTGACTCTTGACTAGACTAGAGTCTTAAATTAGACTCAGATTCACAGCCCACAATCAAACAATTTTGTCACCCTGTAAAATCAAAACTACTCATAAAACCCCATGTTTTACAATGTAGACATAAAGCAACTTTTGTTACTTAATTTTCTCAAATTTCGTAATAGATTCAACGCCAATGTCAAAGTTGCAAAAGTCTCTAAAAGTCTAAATTACCCCTACTAACTCTGGGTAAAGATGAATACAAACTTTAAAGGCTACTAGATTGGGATAAAAAGTTAATCAAGGGTAAGGAATGAAATGTCACGTGTGTTTCTTCTTTTGTGAAGTGCACGAGTAACAAGAAAAGAGAAAAAAAGTCAAGGACTGACAAAAAAAAGAACAGAATTACTAATTGGCACACTTTTTGGTGAGAGGAATGATGTAAAGATAGGGAAAAGGAAAGTGGATGCATCGACTATAGACTACAACTACAGAATACATGCAAAATGCAGAAGCACAGAGAGAAAAAAAGAAAAAGAAATGTAGATAAAAGCGTCAAATGAGAAATGATGTGAATGTCTGTTGGTTATTTCTTTTTTTTATCTTCCATCCTCAAATTTCCACATGATAAAAGATGCTGTCAGTATTTTGTTTGGCATTTTCTACCAACAGCCAACAACCAACATGTTACCGCCATACACCATACTATTCATGTACCATACGACATACGACAAAACCATAAATGTGCCTTGTGAAGAAAAAACATGGCAGGGCTGTACTCTTCACTCGGTACTCGGTACTCTAGAATTTTCACAAAGAAAGTTCTTTTAAGTATACATTATACATTATACATACTTTGTGCTTTATACTACAGTATGCGCCTTACATGCACAATGTACAGTATACGTTGTACACATGTAAATAATACGTGACTTGGCATTGGCAATGATCGCAAAAAAGATCTTATTTACAACTGTCAGCAACGACTGTAATGTTTAAAGGACATTAGAAGTCGACCAATTTTGAGACGCACAACTAAAATACTCTTATGTACAATTTTGCCAAAATTCGGTGGAGCCTACAGAACAAATGCAAAATACAAAATTTGAAATTAAAAACTACCCTGGAAATTTGAAAGTAAAAACTTTTAACATTATGCCTTTTGTGTGTGCATAGTGCATACACCATACACAATATACGGAAATTAGTTTAATTATGGAGCTAAAAATAAATGAAAATTTCTATTTTCCCTGTAAACTTGGAACCTTTAGTTTAGTTTTATTTATTATTTTAAATGTTCAAAATTACCAATATTCTAAAAAATATGGGGGTTGATATTGTACAGTTTAAAATGTCAAGTGTACAAAGTAGGAAATTTTAATTCAAAAGCTTTTCCGATTTCATAGACTGGTGACTTTTATAAAAAGTTTGAGAACACATTCTGTCCACATTCTACATTCCACATCCATGCATAGTAAAATGTTTTTTATTTTATATTTCTGTGTTGTTGTTCAACAGTAGTGTGCATGTAATATTTGTATTTCAATACCCACATTTGAATACTGCACACCAAATACTGAATACTGAATACGTCTGTTTGTATAGTACTTTGTTGCACAGTTGCAGAATGCCGAGTAAAGTGACAGAGTGAAAAAGTGACTCTTATCCTTCAATTGGATCTTCTGTATTCTTTGTGTGTCCTGGAAACTGTGGAACAGCATTTTTGTTTTTTCCCTTTTGAACAGATCAAGCAATACGGGGCGCAATAGGAAAATGTGTCACTTGGCTTTCCGTTCTATAATAGGCAAAAACATGTATTCAGTATTCAAGTTGCACTGGATACTAGATACTAGATATGTAATATGCAGAGTGGAATAGCAACAGAGTGTCGTGTTGTCTAGTTTTGTCTAGTACATAGTATTGGAGGTTGGTTTTCTCCATCACTGGAAAGAGTACAATTCCTTGGGGCCACTCAAATTCAAATTTAGAATTCTTCCTCCTGTCTCAATGGAGCCCAACACACCAAAGTATACAATGCACAAAAAGTAAATAACTTGTACTCATAACTGAAAACGAATAGATGAGCATTTTCAGCTATACAATTCTGCTATTTTTATACTGTGTCTGCGGTCTAAATCGCAAATAAAAAATATAATAATATAATATATTAAGACATGTACACGTCTAATTATTCTTCCATAGATATAAATCTTCAGAATCCAGATGCGTGTCTCTGAATTTTTTTGCAGTTTCTCAATATAAAATATCCACAATCTACAAATCATACTGAAAAAGTTTAAAAGAATAAACTTGTTTATATTTTTGGATTTATAATTTATGGTTTCCAAGTTTGTCCTATAGAAAAATCTGGATTAAAATAAAACTTTTTCTTTTTGTAGACAGTACAAAGTACAATATATTATTCTGTATAGTGTGTGCTGTATATTAAACTTCAATCAAAATGAAATGAGAGGAAGGAAGAAAATGTGAAAAGTTTATTTTCCTCTTTCACTACACATTCAGTGAAAATTCAGTGCTCGTGTGATGCAAGGGTGTGATGAAGGATGAATAGAGAATAGCGAATAGAGCCTGATAATACAGTCACAGTCATAGCCATATTCATATTATGATATAATGTGTGAGAAAACCATGTTGTCCTCTCTGTATCTTGTTTATAAAAGCATGAATAGAGAATAGAGAAATACATGAATACAGTGAAACAATGATATTTAATTTGACTGCAAATTTGAATGTAAAGTCTGCATATCCTACGCTCTATGCTTTATGCATTTAATTCTAAAATCAATTACAGCTCTGTAATTAAGTTTGTCTTCCACATGAACGCACTCATATACAAAAGATACAAGTATAATTGTAGATGGATACATCTGGTATCTGCTATCTGCTTGAACGTATAACGTAGCATGCACACATCACATTTATAGAAGTGTGCTGTGAAGAAATGAACACATGGAGAAAGTGATGCTCATTCTCTCTGAATTGTGCTTTGTTTCTTTCTTTATTACATATAGTACAGGGTGGGTATTCCGTAGTAGTAGTAGTTCGTATTTCGTAGTTAGTATTCAACTGGAATCCGGATAAAGGATCTGGATAAAGATTTTTGTAATGAGACGCTTATGTGTCGGTCCCTCATTTATCTGTGTATTTCGAATTCGTGGGAGCAGAGTAAATTGTAAATGGTAGAGTAATGTGTGATGTGTCATGTGTGCAGAGTGTAGAGTGTATAGAGATAAACACATTAAAATATATTATATTCTCGATGAAATTGAATTATGAGCTCAAATTCTCATGTTATCCTCATTCTCACTATGATTCAACTGTGTGCTGTACATTTTACATTGTACATTTTGAATGCATTACCAAAAGACTAAATTTCTTCACATACAAATTCTGAACTAAATAATTTAGTTCATTGTACACTAAACACTGTAGACTGTAGAATTCATAATCAGAGATGACTAAGCTTTGGAGTTTTGAGTTTATTTTTATGCTCCAATTTAACATTTTCTATATCTGTTTTACACTTCAGTTGACGCTGTTTGTTGTTTGTAAAAAACAAAGAACTTTTTATTACGCTACATGCTTATTTTTATTTACTCTTTAGTATTTAGTGTATAAAATACAAAGTACTAATGGGATGCAAAAACCTGCAGAGGCCAAGGAGCGAGAACTATGCACAATGCATAGTGTATATTATACAATCTGTAAGTCCTTATTTACATTCCGATTCACTACATTACCAAAGGCTCATTGTTTCACTTGTCTCACATTCTATGTATAGAAAATAGAAAATGATAATTACCGGAAAAAAACTTGTCTTGTTTTTGTTCAGTTTCCTTGGAATAGAAGAAAAGCTTTGTTGTGCTTTCTATTTTCTATTTTCTGTTTTCAGGTCATCTTGTGTATACTGTATGCACGTGTAAGTAAAAAGTAAGTGCTCAACATATAATATGAATACTCTTGACGAAGAAGTGTACACGTGGAATACATTTTTGTAACTTTTTAAATTTCGAAAACAATGGAAAATGAAATTGTTGTGTGTTGTGTGTAGTTGAAAAGAAAATAATTTAGATGGACAAAGAAGTATAATTACGATGATGATGACAATCTTTTCAATGAAAGGAAAAAAAAGAAAAAGAACTTTGTGTCTTAAAATTCACAATAATTGCTGAAGCTGAATATTTTAAACCAAAACTATAACAGCGTACAATTTTGCAAATACTTTTAACTTTTAAGTAAGTTTCTTCAAGGCTCTTAAACGAATGAAAAAAGTTGAGAGACTATGAAAAAATTTCAGAAAATGTTCAATAAACAAGATTTTTATAAATGTTCCAGATTTGTTAGAAACAATCCAAATTTCTCATTTTTAAACTTGCTACAACTCAAAATGATGAGCTTTTACGAATGAATCTTTGTTTTCATTTAAATACAAGATGTAAATAATTGCTCCATCAAATACGAATGCCAATACGCTACTTCAACTTGACTTGACTTTTGGCCACAATTTTGGAGAGAAATGAGAAAGCTATTTGTTTTAGAAGAGGAAGTCAGACAGTAGGCGGCAAAGTGAGGTTTCGCTCACAATACAAAATACATAAATACACATAGACATGTGGTGATCTTGAATATTCTACATTATACAAAATACTCAAGCAATAGCTTGTTCCATAGATATTAAACTTTACACACATACGTACAAATGGAATACACACATCTACCTACTTGGATTTAGTTTTGGATTTTGGGTACTGTGGGCCTCACGTACAAGTTTTACTTGACTTTGGTTGGTTGGGATTTCCATTTCGATTTCAGTTTATACTGTGGAAAAGTAAGTACATGTATGGGCTGGCTTTGGTATGGAGTTACTTTGGAGGTTTTGACTCTGGCTGGCTGGTTGAATCACTGTACGCTGTACATTGTACGTGAGTGGTGATCAGTGGATGTATTGGGCGCTCAGTCAGTCGGCGGTTCTCACAAGGGAAGTGTGTCTCAACTCTCAAACCAACCCAACTTGATCCACTCTGAAATTTCTTGGAACTGGGATCGGAAGGAGCGAAGCAGGAGTAGGAATCGGAATCTGAGGACGCAAACAATGTAGACGAAATGGATCCAAAGATCCAGAATCCAGAATCCAGAGATGCAGAGACTAGAGAGTGAGAGAAAGGAAGCCAACGTAGAGGGAAAACAGAGTTTGTTGTTGGAGCTCATAAAAACCAAGTAAAAAAAAGAAAGAAGACAAGGGGAAAAAAGTTTTTTGTTTTTGTAATTTCCGAAAAATCGTTTCGTTTATTTGGGTGGTGAATGTGTATTATATTGCAAGTATTTCTGGAGGAGTTGTACTAATCCTACTGTTCCACTCGTATCTCTCTACAATCTACACTCTACGTTCTACAGTCTAAATTCTACTCTTCAGACTTTTGTAACCCGAGTACAACTTTTTCCTATAAATCACAAGCAATATTGTTCCACGGTTTGGAGTTTGGAGTTTGGACTTTGGAGCTGCACTGATTTTCAGAAAACTTGAGTACTCATCTCAAGTCTCAAGTATTTTGCAAAGGAATTTGTTGTCGATTGTACGTTATAGATATCGTACCCCATCATCCCAATACGATATTACTGTATTACTGTATTATTGATATTTTGAAAGAGTTGATCGAGGACGGAGTGACAAAAGTTTATTTCCTAAACTTTCAGTTTATCTCATATCCAGTGATCCAGTGTCCACTGTCCAGTCATTGGTTAGCAAATCATTCCAGTTCCGAGTTTCTTTCTCATTCCGCTTCATTCAACCTTCTCTGTGCTCTGTTCTCTGTTCTACACAGAATTAAGTTTCATGTGCGTGTAACTACAACGTACCATGTTTCTGCTGTTCCGTTCTTAGTTTTCACACCACTTCACACGGTGCAAGTGCCAGTACTAGTGTCGTCGTTTCAAGTAGAGCTCACAAGTATCTCAAATCATACAGTCTTCAATCTAGAGTCTTGAGTTCTTCAGTCAATTGCTACATTAGTTACGAGTTACGAGTTCCGTGTTTACTTATTTATTATTTATTTTATTACTCAAGGATTCGTCATGTCATTGTGTTGTTGTGTCTCTCCCAAAGTTTTGTTTACAAAAGGAACTAGTGATGTTCATGAGACGAAATACGAAAGCGATGCACAAAATGTGCTTACATGGCATGAAATTACGGTACACGGTAAATAAGCAGATTGAGTGTCCAAAACAACATCTTGATAAAAAAATAATAAATAATCTATGAAGAACATACACACATGTTCTCCATCTCCATTCTCATTTTTATTCTACAATCTGTAATCAAGAATCAAGATCATGTAAAAAAATATAAATGTACTTACAACATGTAATCAAATCGTGATCGTGAAAAAAAATAATATAATATAATAAAAAAGTTTGTGTCCGGACGGAGCGCAAGTAAATAATAAAGCAATGGATGCTTTACACGGGATTGCTAATGAAACTTTCAAGGATTTTGTGAATGCTACCGATTCCGTGATTCATCACCCTGCTCACAGGTCCAGTCTTCAAAGGTACATTATTATTATATTTTGTGTTGCAATTTGTAATTTGTTATATTATGTACATATGTGTATCTTTTTAGAACTTTTTCCTTAATTATTCTTTCCAATTTCTCAGTGTAATAATTAGAAAACAACACTTGCTAAAAGTAAAACTTTAAATGATGAATGAATGATGAAATAAGGGAAATGGAAAAGTCCTCGAATGACAAAGACCTGAATATTTCTCAATACTCGAAACTGTTAATAAAAAGAAAAAGCATTTTAAGAAGAATCATCAAGTTGTAATTTAAATTCAATTTAGAGTCCCACTAGAACTTTTCATACTCCTTCCATCTAATTTTTCGCCTTTTCATATGTTAGATGTACAGTGGTTTAAAAAACAAACATGAAGAAGGAAGAGTTAAAAGTTGAAAATCGGTAAGTGGGAATGGATAAAATCAAAAGTCAGGAACGAATAGGAAAAGTAATGAATGATGACTTTCGAATTCTTGAATTAACAACGAGAAAGAAAGAAAGAAAGAACTGGCAAATGGAAAGTGGAAGACGAAATGACAAAGTTGTTTGAAATTGAGAGTTGGAGGAGAACTCATCGCTATCTTATCTTGTTCAACTCAAAACTAAAATTGGTTCAAGAATAAATTTAAATCAAATATCAAATACAAGTGGAAAGAGGACTGGGAGAGTTGAAAAATGCGAAAGAAAAAGAGGGACGAGATTGGACAAATTTGACTTTTTGTTTGATATTCATTAAGTCAAGTTTCTATTCTCAAGTCATTTGAAATCACTTGCTTCACCGACTTTCAGCGAAATGAGGCTGAAACTCCAACTCCAACTCCAAATGAAACTGGAACTGGAACTGGAACAGTCAAAGATGGCCAAGTAGAGGACTGATTTTCCATAATCAAATACACATAACACATACATTGTACAAATACCAAATACCGTTCCTTTCCGTCATTCGTTCATTCTTTTCTGTTCTCTCTCTTTCTCCTCCTTTTTATTTAAGGGATTACAACTCGGATTGTGCATTCAGTTGGAAACTACTTTTGTCTTCATTGACATCCATCCACCCATTTCATTGTTGACCTAGTCTACAATAGCTAGTATCTTCTGCCTAATGAATACTGAATACTGAATGCTAACTTGTGACTTGTGACATACCATACGATACCAAAGGCCGGAATAAACCTTCATTATGAATGGAATTGAACATTGACATTGTGAAGCAGCTTTTGTCTTTTGTCTTTCGTCTTTTGCCTTTTGTTTTTTTTTTTCATTTGACTCTTCTAATGAATCTCTAGTCACTAATAAGAGGAGAATCCAGAATCAAGAATCCAGATTCCAGATGAACGGTGGAGGCGCGGAGACAAAATAAGAAAAGTTGAAGGAGATTACAAGAAGAAAAGTTTTACATGTTTAACAAGTTGGAAATCTTGCCTTTTCTTCCACTTTTCCAACCTTTCCCTCCACACTTGTTCACTGTTCACTTTTACTTTTACTTTTGCCTTGTTCATATTCAAGTCGATATGTACAGTGCACAATTTCCAGGATGTCTAATGTCTAGTATCTAGTATATAATACATAATACATAGCATATGTGTGAAAAATATCTATCATCATTCCTCAGTCCTCAATCCTCGGATGTATTAAAGATGTGAATGAAATGGCAATGTGAATATTGTTTTTTTTTCTCCTCTTTAATAAAAGAGCTGCCTGTTCCCCAAGATTTATGAGATAGATGGGACATCGAGCGTCCTATCATGTTTTACCATCATGTCTCACGTCAAATCCGCTCCATATTCTGATCCATCTTGGCTCAAAGCTCAAAGTGTGTGTCACGTTAAAAAAAGAGCAACCTGAGGACACACACACACAAAGTTGCAAAGGAAATTAAAGGCCAAGAAAAACTTGTTCAGTATCCAGTTGACATTCTATTAGAGATTGGAGCTATACTGTACACTGTGCACAGGGAACATTTTTCTTCATGGGTGTGTCTCATGTCCACTATCGAGAATCTAGAATCAAGAATCCAAAATCCAGATCTGATAAATCAAGAAACTTTTTCCGTCGAGGAATGAGATTTTGAGTATTGAGCATTGAGCATTGAGTACAAATTGGGATGGGAGAGAGAGTATCGAAACATTATGTGACATGGTACGGTAGAAAAAATGGGGAGGGAAATCTGGTATCTGCACTTTGTCCTGGACAATTTTTTTTACTCTGTGAAAGTATATTCGTTTCTCCTAGGTTTTGAATGCAGAAATCCTCTTTTCTCCTTCACTCTTTTAGTTTTGAGTATGTACTCCGACATCCGACCTCCGACTTGGTATAATGTATAATGATGATAGGGATGACACGTGGGTGTTGATCGTAGCTGTGTGAGATATTTTTACCCATAATACAAAATGACAACATACAACATGTAAGATGTACAATGTACAATGTACACTCTGTACACTATAAACATATGAATCCACATCAGAAGGACGAGAACCTGCTTCTTCCTTTCTTTTCTTCTTTGTCTTCTTGACAGATGCTGTTTGAGATATGAAAAGTGAATTCTTTTCCCATTCTCCATCCTCCATTTATAGTTCACAGTTTCCATTTTCGGTGCATAGTTTCAAAGATTTGTGTGTGCTTTATTGTCTGTGCTCATGAGATTAGGAAAAAAACTTGCTTGGTGCTCGGTGCTCGGTGTTCGGTGCTCGGTGTCTCATCCTTTTAGCAAAGCGTTCAAGCTAAAAGTATGTCGCTAGTATTGTATTATTACATTGTACATCTACAATTTACATACTTTAATCTTTACTTGCTACATAACTTTGTACTTTATGTAAAATATATGCATATATTCTTTATATTATGCTATGTATTGTGCATTTTGCATTTTGTATAAAATAGGCACTTTGGATATTTCATATTTCATTTTGTGCAAATTGCAAATGTATCAGGATTCAAGATTCAGGATTCCCAATGATATGAATGTGAATATGATTCATATTCTATCTGTATTATCCGTGCACAGGAGAGGACGTCATGCAAGTCGATTAATCATCTGAGCACTGCACACTCCACTCCAAGGAACTCGAACGGGAAGATATTCCAGCAAATACAAGAAGGTAATCAAGAATCGAGAACCGAGAATCGAGAAGTATCATAAAATTCCCTCTGGAGTAAATCCTCTTCTCATGTTTTCCTCGCGGGGAATCACGCCAAATCTTTCCATTTCGATTTAGACTAGAAGAAAAAACTGAAAGCTGAGTCGGTTGTTTTTTATATAGATAACACTGTGTGTTTCACTCTTATTAATATCAGATTCACGGATAGATTTACCTTGAGCGGACCTTCTTTCTCCATCAATGTACAATGTACAATCTACAATTTACACATTGATGCATAGCATTTTGAATCACAAATATAGTAAAGAGTAGAGATTTGCACTAGTTTATTTTTATTGAAATCGTAAATTAATGTTGTCCCTGCTGTTTCTATCATTATCATTATTTCAAATTCCGACATTCACGACATTTTCGTATTTTCGTATTTTTCCATGAATCTTGAAGAGCGCACAAGACACAAGACTTGTGAATAAACTGAAAAAGCAGGGAAAAGTACACGGAGAATGTCATGCACTTGTGAATGTGAAATACGAATGTATAATACAAAATTTCGTCCTCTGGCATGTACAAAGTAGAAAATAGAAAATAAAGTGACATGAAAATGGTTATTTTCCCGGTGATTATTCGCAAAAAAGTAACATCCTGTTCCGTTATCTGTTGTCTGTTGTCAACCTCTTTTCTCCTTCATCCAATCTCCCATCTTTGCCTTAGGTAATCGAAAATCCCAAATCGGATTTAACAGTTTATCTCTATTGTTGAATACAGAATGCAGAAGGGTTTATACTTTGTAGTCCGGACAAAAAAACAAATCGTCAGAGATTATGAAAACAAAACAAGGACTCTTTTTTTGTTTGAAAATACAAATACAAAATAGGAAAACAAAAAAGGGAGGAAAAGCTCATTTTACTTTCCTTCAAGGACGGAAAGAAATCACAAGAAATTGGATTACAGTTGAACTGCACAGTGCACATCACAGTATTTACTGTTTACTGTTGACTGTGGAAGGAATTTTCTCATTTCCCATTTATTTACCTTTTCTACCCTATTTTCTTCCTTCATTGTATTCTTCTTATTATTCTTCTTCTTCTTTGTGTGTAATGGGGAAATGTACAAATGTCTTTTCTCCGAGTAGATGAATTGTTTGCACATTTAGAACTTATACACACATATGTACAATGTACACTGTACACATATTACAAACTACAAACTAAGCATTTTGTTTTCAAGTTACATTGGGAATCGTGCATTTTGTTCTTGATGGTGCTTTTCTTGTGATTGCACCCAAACCCCAAAAATCCCAAAACCCAAAACCCATGTACCGCGTCTCCTGTGTCATTTTGTTTTTGCTTCTCAGTCCTTTTTGCTTGAGCTATCTGGATGTCTGGATGTTTGGATGTTTGGATGTTCGGATGTTCAGATGTTTGGAAAGATTAATGAGAAGCTTGAGAATAATATTTTAAAGGATTAGAAAATGAAACATGGAATCGTTAAAATTCTTGATTCCACAGTTTACACAACCTCTCTCCACGTCTATGCAATATGCAATATTGTGCGATACCTTTCTATTTGTTTGTTCTATCCTCAAATGATCATGATAATGATGTTGATGTTGATGATGATAGATTCAGCTATGCAATTCCATTCGTAAGCTCTGTGTCTAGTGTCTAGTAACTACAAATGAATAGATTTTCATTGGTCCTATTTGCTATTTGTACCTGCATCTTGTGCGTATATACAAAATACTAAGTATACATTATATTATGTTATATGTAATATTAAAACTATTGAGGGTGAGTGTTGAGTGTGGATAGAGGGTTGGATATGTATTAAATAGGCTGTAGGTTAGGTAGTTAGTGTGTAGTGTGTGTTGGAATTTCCAAGGATTTATGAGTGGATTAAACTGCTTTATCCCTCGTAACAACATACAGCCAGAACATGAATTCTACGTAACCCTTGGCTCGTGGATCCTGCAAATAGGAAATACTTTGTAGTCTCCAGTCTCAAATCTCAAGTCTCTTGGGTTTGCAGTTTGGAGTTTGGAGTTTGGAAGCTTAAAATAAAGAGGCCTAGACGAGACAGGGAATGTTAGAAAACTCGGAGAATAGAAAGAATAAGCGTGTAAAGAGTAAAGAGAGTGAAGAGAGCGAATGAGAGAAAGCAAATAGAAATAGATAAATTCAGAGGTTCTCGCTCTTTTCTCGTCTCATCTCCAAACTGAGCTGAGTCGAGTTTGGTTGAGTTGAGTTGTGTTTGAATTTAAAGAATGAAAACATTTTGGCTGGAATACTACAAACTACATACTACGCAATAAAGAAATCAAGCAAATTAAAGATTATGGGACAAACCATTGAAGATTGAAGCCACATGCACCATGCACAATGCTCATGCTTTTGTATTTGCGAAGGAAAAAAAGGTTTACTTCTCGTTAAAAAGGGTGCATCACAAAATTTTGTAGTTCACGTACATACATAGAAGAAGAAAGAGAAGAAAAAGAAGAAGAGGAGGGACAACGGACGAGGAGTGAAATAGAAGCCAAAAGAAGAAAAAAGGTACGTGGTAAAAGTATGTGAACATGGTTTTATGCTTGAGTAGCTACAAAATCCAGCCTATTCTTCCTTTAGGAGAAAGAAGAAAGCAAGGACGGCACGCATAGGACAGTGAAGGAATATGCTGACGTTTGGCTGTTGAATAGTTCCTGGTCTTTTCTCCCACGTCTTTTTTCTTTCTCTGTGTAATATGTACAGTGTACAGTGTACATTTTACAGTGTCCAGAATCTAAAAAGAAACTCATAGCCTCCGCTCAAATAAACACATCATACTCTTCTAGATCCTTGAATTTCAATATTTATCTTGTCGCCGGAAAGACGCAAGCTTAAACTGAAAATTCAAGATTCAAGGTCTTCGGCGAAGGAAATAACTGGAAGCTCAAGGCTCGAGGCGACTGATAATCACATTCAACTTTATGTGAAAACTTGTAGCACAGCACTCGAAAATCATGTACGCAGGCATTAAACAAACGTATAATGTAATAATGTGTCAAAATTCGCAAACCCTACAGTTTAAAGTTTAGGAACAAAATATTCCTCTGTCATTTTGTTTTTTTAGTTTTATTTTAACAATTGAGAATTGAGATTCTGCAAAATGTAGTGGTGGTGGGTGGTGGCTTTGATTAAAATTGTAAAATTCTTCGGTGTATTAATGCTCCTGAACAAAATGAAGATTATAGAGCTCAGGGAAAAAATCCGGTCTGACGATATCTTTAGATATAATATAGACGTTGGCGTTGTACGGTGTATGAATTCGAAATTTCCCACACTTTACAATGAACTTTGTACTTGTCATGAACTATTTTTTTGACAATGTTCAAAAACTGTATGAATCATGACTAATTTTGTTCAAAATCGATTTATATGTTCCGTACAATATACTTCTATGTATGTAAGGTGTAAGGTTGATTTTTTATTGTATTTAAAGAATAATATGAGCTAAAAAGCTGTGATAAATCATTATAATAATCTTACAGGATGAAGTAAAAATTACTGTGAAGATTAACCATATTTAAAGTTAACTATGTGAGAACTGAGAACAGACATACATCTTTTTTAAAAAAAACGTGCATGAAATGTAAAAATGTATAAAAAATGGAGAGTTTTAAGGAAAAGGGGAAGCGAAAAATACCCCAGTTGAATTTTTTTAACATAGTGCTTTACTTTCCGGCTCCGGCATGATTCCGTTTCCCGTTTTCCGTTTGCCGTTCTGTCGGGATTTAACTCTAATTCTCAGCTATTAAATGTTCAAAAGGACATTTTCGGGAAACCTGATTTCCATAATACAGCAGTTATATTGCATACATCATGGACCATAATTCGTATGATTCATGGTGTAAGATTACAACAGAGACTTGGTAAATAGTTGTAACATTTTTATATTCTAAAGACGTTTTTCCTTGTAGTTGGTAAGTAGTAAGCACACTTCTTCTTCTTTGGGATTCTTTGTGGTTGCTGACATGTCATTTTTCATAGATATGCATTAATTTGATTATGTAAAGGTTCCTCTGTTACACTTTGTAATGAGAATGACATGGTTGGTAGTTGGTAATTTTATATTTTAATTCAATCAAACTAAAGTCTACAATCTACAATCTAAAATACTCTGAATCTTTCAAAACTTGGCCCTTTGACGTCTTAAATTAGCACCCAAAAGTCACGTACAATTTATAATAGAGCGCTCCAAACTCCTCGAGATTCTAGATTCCAGATTCGAAATGCAAGGTAATAATATTATAATGTGTAATATGGATAAAACAGTCAAGAGTCAGGAGATTTTCTTAGTTGCCCCAAAAGTTGAAAGAAACTTTGATCAGATTTACTTTCTCCTTTCTACAATATGAGAAAATTTCACACACCGCAACCGTAACATTTTGTATGTGGTAAAGGCTTGAAAGTTGGGAAAACATTTAGTTTTTTTTTGTTTAAGGTGACAAAATCTATTCACTTTCTTTTTGAAGTCACCCACTCCACACTCCACACTCTCTTTCCACTCTCAACTCTTTCCAGAAAGGCAAAAAGACAATCAGAAGCAATGACAATGTCAACGACATACTTTTTCAACAACTTTTGAATCGGGTGTAGATCGCAGATCGTAGATGGGAGATTTTTCGTAGCACAAGAACAAGAACAAGTATTCGTATTCGTAAAGATGAGAATCTTTAATCTTTATAGTAGCACTATTCCAGTATTCCAGTGGGCACAAACACCTGATGTCACATGCAAACAGCATAAAAGAAGAGAGTGACAATGTGACAATTGACTGGGCTAGGACTAGGACTAGTTTCAACTTTAAGATCTTGAAAAGGAACATTAGTGATGAAAGTAGTAAAAAGTAAAATGCAAAATGAGAACGGAAGAGAATAGATAATAGATATATACTTACATGTATTTACATATGTTTTCTCCGAAACTCACCAAATTCCACACAGACACAAGGAACCAACTTTAAATCAAGATAAAAGAATTGTGGACTCTGGAGATTAGAAACTAGAAACTAGAAACTCTTCATAAAGTGCACAAAGAATCCTCTACTCTCTACATTCTGACTCTACAGTATTTTCCTCTTTGTCCTCATGTTGAAAAAACAGAACGTTTCAGAGAAATGACGCATGTAACATGTTTTATACACTGTTGTTAGATTTTAAAGCCTTCTATCTTTCCTCCAGCGTCTTCTGTCTTCCGCTTCCTTCTCCCTCATTGAGGAAGAAAATGCATAAAATATCTGTATATCTATTCTGAATATTATAGTGAGACTTTTCGTTTTTCGTGTCAACTTTTCAAGTGCGTTATTATTCAAAAGTGGGAATTTTCATTTTCATGACCTAGTCATACAACATACAACTCTTGCATGACAATCGTAGAGCAAAGAGAATGTTTGAAAGAAACCCCATCTTAAAAGAATCCAGAACCCATAGTATATTATAGTATGCCTATAAAAACTGAGAGTGACAGGGTAAAAGATGCTTCGGAAATTGGAGAGCATGTAAAGAAAAGTCTTACATTCATGATTGAAACTGGGCGATCGTGAAAAAAAGCTCAGTTGCCTCTGAGAATCCTTCAGAGGGATAATCTCGTTGGTGTGTATTTTGTATTTTTGTAACAAAAAATGATGATCGTGTAGACTCTGTGCTGTACTTTGTACTTTTGACCAAGAAGGACATGAAATACGAAATACAGATACAGATAGAATGTAGAACAAGCAATAGGAAATTGTGTTCAAATTTGAATATTATGCAACATGTTCCAATTTCACATACACATAATCTATATAATACTTATAATACATAATACATAATGTCAAATGCCATTGACATTTTATGTAAATTATACTTACATAAATATAAGTAACATGTACATTGTACAATGTACATGCTGAAACAGGAAGCGAAGAAAAGGAGGAGAAAGAAGACTACAAAAGGGAAATGACTAGAGGGTTTAAATGTATGCTGATGGTTATCCCTTCTGAATTCATTTTCCATTACTGCTAAGAATATGTGGAATTATATATATAGTTATGGAGTGTCCACAAAATGCGCAATGCACAACAGTTGTGTGTTTTCTTGTTGTTCGTGGTTCGTGGATTGTAAGATGTAAGACTTATCCAAGCACCACTGAAAATCATGTATAAAATGCATATATATGACGAGCAACTAGTTCAGCAAGTAACAAAAGTAACACGCTAAAAGTATTATAATATTAGTGTATGATTATAGACTACCAACTACCACACGATATTTCGTATAATAATGTATAATGTATATTTACTTTGGTAAAACGAGAAGTAAACAGTAAACAGTGTGCATGTACAATGTACATGTTAATGCACAGTAGAGAAAATCTTATCACTTATCACCATTTCTTCACAGCTTACTTACTTACTCATACTTTTACTTAGTTATAATCGCAAATCGGCACAAATCGGAAACGCAAAACTGGGATTGATGTGACTCGGTTTTGGTTTTACTTGGTTTTATTGGTACTTGAGGCTTGAGACTGACTGCTTCATCCATCAAAAATATCCATAGTCTATAGCTCGACACTCAAGTAAAAACTTGTAATATTTTCTCGACATAATTTCGTCTTATAATTTCCGTACTTCCAGTAAAAGACCATCAAATCACTTCTGTGCTTCATTGTGTCAGCAACTCTGTTGTTTTAAGAGTTCCTTCAGATCTGAGATACTTTCACCATTCATTTTTCAAATAGTTTGAATCTTGAAATAGTTTAAAGTTCTGATTGAGTTTGACAATTTTGTGGACAATTAATTCAAGTTTTTACACACGGTGTTGTTTTATATTATGTTGACTGGCAGGTCATAAAAAAGTTTTAATTGTAGAATTCACTCGGTATTTGGAATTCTTTGGACTTGGGGCGTTGGCTGTCATGTTTGCTAACAGTGACAATTTTTGAGTTTATAAGTTATTAATAAAAAATAAATGAAGACGTGGCGAAATTGAAAAGTGAATAAGTGAATTTATTTCTGTGAAACAGTTGTCTATTTTACCTTTTCAAAGTTACTGCTATTAATTCAGCATTCAGCTATGTCAAACTTGAAGCTTGTCGAGGTAAAAGAAAGTGAAGGTGAAAGTAGAAATTGAGTCGCAAATCTCACAAAGTCGATGTTAGTGTCAGTGTCAGAGTCGTATGAATAATTGGTGAAAATGATTGAAGAAAGTGAGTTTTATATTTTGAATATTTCCTGTCCTGATACCTTTTCACTGGAGAAACTCCCAGCGTTTTTTAGGTACATAGTTTGTCATAAAATGAAGAATAAAGAAAAGTTCTGCTGGTTTCTGAATTTTTGTAGATTTTGTATTCTGAGTCTGAGTATGAGCTAGTTTAAGTTGACTTGAAATTCAAAATTAGATGAATTTATCCTATTATTTTTGTATTTATTCTAGGTTTCTCTTTTCCTACGACTCGGTGAATAAAGTGTACACACCCATTCTGTTCCTGTTCGGAGCCATTGGGAATTTACTGAGTATAATAGTATTTTGCACAGCACCCAGCCATCGTCATCTCTCGTCCTCCTTCTACCTCTCAGCTCTCGCGATCAGTGATATTGGCTACCTCGTCAATCTCCTTGTGGTCTGGCTGGAAGATGCGGGTATTAAATTTTTGACTTCGGATTGGGTTTGCCCAAGTGTCATGTTTCTAGGTCAAGTCACTTGCTTCCTATCCGTTTGGCTCACCGTCTCTTTCACAGTGGAAAGGTAAAGTAAATAATAAATAATGTGGAATAGATACTTTTTTACTGTCAAAAAATTGCACGTGCTGCATTTTCCCGACATACATGTACAATGCACAATGTACAATCTATAATCTTTTTGGTCGTTTTGTACGGCTTGAAAATCTCATGCTTCATGTACTTACTTCATATTTGTCAGTTGTCATCTTCATATTTTCCCCCGAATACAAATTTGCAAATTTGAAAGCAATTTATGTTGCATTTGTGTGCAAGCTATATTGAAAATTATTGACAATGTCAATGTTAAAAGATAAAAGATGGATAAAAAAAATAATGTGGGGCTCAATCTTACTTCATATTTCTTGTGTCAATTTTATAAAGATTCTTTGCCGTCTGCTACCCATTGACCCGCCAAACCATCTGTACAGTGGCTCGAGCAAAGAAAGTGATCACGGTACTTTCTCTGGTTGCCCTTGTCTCTTTCTCCTATGTTTGGCTCATCGCCATTGTCGTGGACTTTCCTGTACCTTCCGCCACCACCGCAATTTTACAACAGCAACAGCAGCAGTCGGATGACGATGAAGGAGATTTGGATGTATTGGAGCTCGGAACTGGAGTTGGAGCTGGAACTGGATCTGGAGATGGTGGATTGATGAGTGAGCGGGAACATATGCGGGGAAGGCTCATAAATTCCACAATGTTTTGGAGTGATTGCTCTTCCCACAGTGTACCTTGGGTTTTGGCTCCTGGTGACAAGATCGGCACTTTCACTCAATTTGACGTCCTCTGTAATGGAACAGAGCTGCGGACAGGTTCTGGATCAGGTTTGACAAATTTTTCAGGCTTTTTATACTATGAACTATAATAATATAATATATAATATTATACTCTTTTTTCTATGTACATCTGCATTCTATATTCTACACCTATTTTTTAAAAGACTTGGTGAACTGTAAAAAATCTGCCTGCTACACATTTTTCTACATTTTGTATTATAAACTTCCTTGAAAACCACCTCGTTCTCGTTTGACTCGGGTGGACGTAATATCACATATCACACTATATTTTTCTTCTCATCTTACAAAATACAAAAGTGAAAGTACATGTGTGTACGAGAATCCTTTTGTTTCCACTGTAGAAATTCTGCAACATGTACAAAGTGTGGGGAAATGTTGCAAGATTTTACAGACGTGGACAGAAAGCTATTATGTGTAGGGATGTGAAATGTGGATGAGGGTGAAAATCCCTTCCTACCTATTTTCTCAATCCTCAATCCCTTCATCACTCTTCTTTTCCTCATCCTCATCCTCTTTCAGTTTTCAGCTTTCAGCTTCAGCTTTCATATGCCCGAAAGGAAAATCGTGACTTTCCCCGTCAAGAAATTGATTGACTCTCCTGTGTACTTTTTTCACTTCATACTACACACTACACACAAAGTTCAATAGTCTGAGAGGAATTTCTAAAAGTATAAGCTCTACACATGTATATGTACAAAAAGTATTCTTCAGTCTAGAGTCTAGCGTCTAAACTACATCGTCGTATCATATATTATATTTTTACACGGAAAAGTGTGAAATTTCCAAATCTTTTTTGTTCCCAAAATATAATATAACCTCGAACGTTTACCAACACTTCTTTTTGAACCACAGATGTGCCCTGGCCCAGTAAAATAAGTTATAAGTTGTATATATCAAATATCATGAACATGCATATAAGTACATACAAAAGACAAAAGTGCATACTCTCATTGTTTTTTTTAATGTAATACTTGAAAGTTGAAACGCAATAGCAGACACACTAGACTTTTAGATTTTTCTATATCTATACTTTTGTGAGTTGTGAGTTGTAAGGTGTGAGATTGTTTTCCTTCCTTTTCTTTTTTCTTCCTTTTTTATTGATTGAGGTTTTTGGTTTAAAAATAGAAAGTAGAAAATAGACGTTGTAGTTAGTGGTTTGTGGTTTGTGGTTGGCAGTCTCACAACATTTATGTCTGATGTAATTTACTTTGGGAGAAAGATTCAAGTATTGAGTTGAATTGATTGATTGACCCTTCTTTTCTGCATAATATTACACATTATTACATAAGTATTAAGTATGCTGATATACCTTGTAAATTATTCAACATTCAATATTCATTATTCATGCAGTGGTTCGAGCTGGAGGAGGGAATCCTCGGAATTGGACAATGGAGACTGAAACAATTCGAGTTTGTTACGTTCGAGAAGAATACATGTATTTTTCAAGTATTGCAAGTCACATGGACTCTCTGGTTACTCTAATTCTTCCTTTTGGTGAGTCACAATCTCAATCCACTTCAAACTTTAGTCAGTAAAAAGTAAAATGGGATTCCTAATATTAAAAATTATAAATTATTATGTATGTATGATTTATGACTAAATCCCAATTTGGAGGAAATGAGGATTGAAAAAGTTGATTTTCCAATCGTCATTCTCCATAAAATTAGAAAATGAAACATTGAAACTTGAACATTGAACATTGAACATGTGTGTGTGTTTTTGTGCAATTAGGTATCATCTCGTACTTGAATGTGAGGATTGCTCTCACAGTGTGGAAGTTGAAGGATCAACGTCAGAGTATTGTAGCTTTGGCAAAGATGTCGAATATAAATGGGAGCGGCGGTGGTGGTGGTGGTGGGACTGGACGTGAGATTAAGAAGAATCATCTATCTTCAACAGCGAAATGTCGGATTCCAGCCAGTCCAAGTAGTACGAACACTCCGGTTCTCTTACTAAATGGAGGAGGGCTTGACAGCATGGGCTGTAATAGTAATAGTAGTAGTAATAGCTCTGGAATTCCAAACCAAAACCCAAACTCAAAGTCAAACTCAAATTCAAACTCCCATTCTTCCCATCCTCCACCTCCTCCTCATCCTTCTCCTATCCAGCCCACCAGTATCAATTCAAGATCGAGCTTCAGCCAGCCAGATTCATCGTCCAATTCCAATCCCAATCCCAATTCCAAAATCCAAATCCAAAATCAACCTGCAAATACAAATAATACATACCGAATTAATTTAGGAAGTAGCACCAGCCTCAATGCTGGGATTTGTAATTCTCCTAATGGAAACAGTCCGGTGGCTGGAACGGCTGCCAATCTCAATCAAATACGAACTCAACGAAATCATCATTCTCAGTCCGAGGCGAGAGTCACTAAAACACTTTTACTCGTCTCTACCGTTTTTTTAGTGTTGAACCTTCCTGCTCATGCTATTCGATTCATTGCATATATTCAGGTGAGTCACAAAAGTTACAAGTTATACAAGTATTATTTTCTTTCCTTTCTTTTCTCACAAAAGGTACAGAAGTAAATTTTTTTATACCAAATTTCAAAATTTTAATATGGATAAAAAATGTACAAATTCACTTGGTTTTAAAGACGGTGAATGACCAGGCCTGAAAGCATTTAGTACATTTTATTTTATATACTGAGCATTCCCTGAACAAGTGTCTAGTAAACCTTTTAAACGGATCTACTTCTACTTTGTAGTACATCGTACATAGTACATAGTACACAGTAAATGATACTTCATACGCAGTATGGGGTATAGGAATGACGCTTTATTAGCTAATTTAATAAAATGTGGGATGAATATTGCTGCCTGGTGTTTGGCTATTTACTATTTACTATCTAGTATCTAAACCACGAAATATATTCTCTTTCTATCTATCTTTATAGTGAATTGAATATATGAAATGGCACAAGGATCCAGACATCCATCTCATCACATAAAATTAAATTTCAACTCATGACAATCACAAACTTTGAGGCTGATTTACCATTTACCAGGAAACGCGAAATATATACACGCAATACTGAATACGCAAACTAATTTCCTATAGACATAAAAACTGTATACTGTATATGTATTAAAGGCATTGTCTCTAATACACAATATATCATCTTCTTGTCATTGAGCTTGTTGTTTTGTGGTGTTTCAAAGAGCATGAAGCATGAACAATAAAATGTCAAATGTAAATCTTGTGTGATAAAACCAGAAGCACTTAAACCAATCTTCTTTGTACAAAATATAATAACAATAAATACTAAATACACACAGTACACAGTGCTCTATAGTGCTCTATATTCTTACTTATAACTTGTATCTTATTATACTTGCAACTTCCAATATTTACGCAAGAAAGAGTCCTTGTACCAGGTATTAGGATTTCCTTGCTTTCTCCACTCTTCCTTCTTCTTACACAGACATGAAGACTTTTGTTACGTTATGTTTTATGTTCTAACTCTTGATTCTCGAATCTCAAATCTCGAATCCATGCCTGTACATTTCAAATTTCCAAGCTCAATTTTACTATTTACTTTGTGTTTTGTACAAATGATGAATAATAAATGTGTACACTTATCTTAGTATTTATTTATCCCATTTGGCTTTGTAAATAAACATTAAATATGAAGTTGGAAATTTGATATCCTTTTACTCGGTATTTAGATTTAGTATTTACCTGATCATTTGTAATTGTGCCTAACCACTAACATCTAAAACATCTCTAAAACAAACATATGTATTCAGTATTCCATAATCCATAATCCCGATCAAAATACGACGCAGTTGCTAACTGTTTTAACATTTCATTCCTGAACATAAATTTACAACTCTTCAATCCTTAAACCCTTGTGACAAGGCATAAAATATCAAATGCTCAAGTTTTACCTAGAATAAATGTCCGAGCGGAAACTGTTAGATTGATGAAAGGCATTGCAAACGGTGTGACTGTGGATTCAAAAGACTGTTGTAAATATATGAGTTCAATGGGAAATACCTGTCAACTATTGTATTGGTGTGTAATGTGTAACTCGTAACTCGGTTTTATTCAAACCACCACCTGAAATTTCAAATTTATAATGTTAAATAAATGGGAAGTGGGACACAAAACACAAAGTAAATGACTTTGTTTTTTGAGCCTTTTGAGTTATTTTTGAGTTGTGACTTTAGTAAAGACAGGGTAAAAGAGAGGAAAAGAAAAGAATAAAAGAAACTTGTAAGGAATGGAATGGAATGTCGTGTAAGGCCTATAGACTATACACTATACATTATACAGTTTACAGTCTACACGTAATATAAAGTCGACAATAAATGTGCAAGGAGTAAAGAGGGAAAGAGGGAAGGAGAATGAACAAGTGGGCTACGCTCCGCGCGCAGACCGGAGGCAAAACCAGAAAGGCTATTGTTGTATCAGATATTTCAACAAAAAT